>CAOJBJ011117839.1:0-11461 GCA_948291685.1 Euphorbia celastroides | reverse complement strand
GCCTTTCAATAGGCATTTTTCCGAACTACATTGACTTTGATTTCCCTATTCAATATGGGATATGTAGGCCAATCTATAATTAATTACGGGTTTCAAGTCATATAACTAAAAAACACCTTTTACCTGCATCACATTTAGTCCAACACAAAAATCATGACATGTTCCCCGAACCCTTCTCTGGTTACATTTTTAGGGTTTTCTTAATTGACCTGAAATAATTGAATTAAGTGATGACTCCTAAACACTAGGCTTCATTAGAGGTCTAACTTGGTATAAAACCAGTGTGCATGTTCATCAATCCGGTTGTCATATTCATAATCTAGCGACATATGTTCACATTTCCTTTTTGGGATGTTTGAGCGGTTTTATTTCGGGAATACGAGGTCTCCACTGAGTCGGAAACTCCGAGCATTCGGGTTTGATCATGATATAAAAGAAATCTGATTTCCAATGCTTGAGTGATGAGATTCGATTAGCGAAATGGTAAAAGTATCGCCGTCCAAGTATTCGGATGTATTTGAGCCGGACAGAGATTCCAAAACCTCAACAAATCACATATCCCCTCTGGGAGAGGGTAGCAGAATCCTCTCCAAATATGGATTTTGTATATGTTGAACCAACCGCTTGGGTATTATTGACCCTTTCATGCTCCTCGGGGACGTGGTATTCACACTTCTGCAGCCACCTAAAAACTACAGCGTCCGTCTCGAGATCATTTAAAGCCACTGTTGAAATCATCTCGTCGACATAAGGCACAAGTTTTTTCTCTATCTCTTTTTGGACCTTGGCAGGGTCTTCATCTGGTACTTCGTGGGCAAAAATAGCGTCTATCGCCATCTTTCTTTTCGATGCACGTTTGAGCCAGAAACCGAGATGTTGAGTTGGATTATATAGTATAATCGCGTTTTTGTATGCGACAGTGTTGTAATGGGGAGTGAAATACTTGCAGAGTGAGCAGTTACATTGGTGCTATGGTTATAAAGTTTCTCACCGGCTGAAATCCAGGACCTAGAGGTATTGAGATGGTTAGAAGGGTCAAAATTTTTCAAAGGCTTCACGTCAATGTGTGTGGTTTTCTCATAAATAAAGACACAATCATCGTCACTTGAAATTGAAGACTCGGTTGAGACATCAACAAAGTCAATGCCCATGAAACCGTCTGAAAATAAAGTTTACGTGAGACGGATATATCTAAGATCTAAAGATTCTACACCTAATTTCAGCCAGGAGGGACTACCTAACCCAGGGTTTAGCGCTTAAACATAAAAGTTCAGATTTAAATGATAAAACAAGATCGAACGGGTAAAATTTCATGTTTTCTGGAGCAATATTCAAAACCTAATAGTGGCAGTTCATCTCCTATGAATCTCAAACCCAGGAATTCAAAAGCAATAACAATAGCAAGGTGAAGGAACTTACTTGTTTTGAATAAGAATAACCCTGAGGTTGCGGAAAGTGGATGGTGCCAGTGAGTGTGCCGGAAAAAGCTTTCGATGAAGGAAGTTTCGCCAGAATAAGCTTATCGGAGTTTCTGGAGTTGCGAAATGGTGAAATGAAGAGGAAAATGTCTTATATAGCAAAGTGACTGACACGGATCACCACGTGTTACGTATCGGATGGATGATTTGACGGTGAAAGGTAATCAACGGTGGAGATCAAAGCTACTCAAATGTCGCAAGCTTCTTGGAGAAGCTTTGTCAAAACTAACCATTTTATTAAAAATATTGTTTGTGATCCGCCTCAATTGAGACAGTTTGAAAAGCATGAAGCGCTAAAGCATCTTCTATACCTGCGGGGGGGGACTTTTGATAACATTATCAGCAAATTTGACCCGAGACCTATGATGGTCATATTACCGCCTCAAAGACAAATCTAACATTGGTCGTTGAGAAGCGCGGTCACGGCTTACATGAGCCTTGTTCAAGGGCTAAACTAGCAAACTCGATCGGCTCAACGGTAAGTCCGAAGGTTGAGTCGGATCAGCGAATCCTTATTAGATAAGGAAGAAGTCCCGAATTCTTAGGAGATTCGGATTCCATCGCCAATTCGGAAGACTCCTAGTTGGGAAAGAAGTCTAAAAAGGAAATATAGTGAATCCTGTTTAGGATCAGACTCTCCAGCGTGTTGGTCAAGGCATATAGCCTATAAATACTCCAAAGTCCTAAGTCTAAAGGTACGTGATTCTTAACCCTAGCCGTTACTCTGCTAAAATATATTCTCAAAATCTTTACTGACTTAGGCATCGGAGAGTCCCCCAAAAGGCACCTCCCGGTCCTAACTTTCGTGGATTTCAGGTAGCGGCAACGGTGGTAGAGGCGTCGGAGTTACAAGGAAAGAAACTAGAAGCCAATCAAGGTTAACAAGTTATCAATTGGTGCGGTGAGCGTGGAGTTTGAATTTCTAACATACGTTGGAATTTTCTAGTTTCACCGATTAAGTTACAAAAGGCAAATTCCAGATTTTGCTGTTATCCTGTAACTTTCAAGATGGCAGAGTTCAATGACCAGCGTGTTGACGGTGTGATTACCACCAGTGATGATGACATGCCTGGTTTGGAGGCAGATGACCAACCGAGTCAGTTGGTTGTAACGTCTTCACTAAATTCTACTCTCACAGCAGTGTCAGATTCGATTGTGCCTACAGTATATCATACCCCGTCAGCTGCTTTGCCCGAAACTTTGGATCCTTTGGTGCAACTATCAAGCAAATATGGCATATCACCAGAGGATCAAAATCAACTGCACAACTCGCTTTTGAGACATTATGCTGCTACTCAGCAGTATATGTCTTTAGGTGAGCCACTCGCGTTCTCTGCAGGCCCATCCAGTTGCCGTATATGTCTTTAGGTGAGCCACTCGCGTTCTCTGCAGGCCCATCCAATTGCCGTAATTTGTTGAATGAGTTCGAAACTTTGGGTTTTCCAGAATTATAAACAAGCATCAAAAAATAGTTTACAGTAATGTATCCAAACATAGGAAAATATTTTATTTTCCTGTAGAATATTTTCCCTTGCAATATTTTCCCTTGCACATTATTTTCCTGCAAACAAACGAGGCCTAAAAAAAGAAAAGAAATTCAAACAGTTATTAAGACAGTTTAAAAGTAGTTCTCATGAGGAAAGCAAATATATTTTTTAGGTGGTGAGTGTTCATGTTGAGGTTGTTGTCTAACAATTAATGAAAGTGAAAATTCTCAGTCTCCCAACAAAAGAAAAGGTGACCATAATGGCTTTTTGAATAGGAGCCTAGTATTCCTATCTAAGGATTGATCCGAAAAAATTTAGGAGCATCAAATCTAGATCATTAAATATCCCAACAATAGTATCACCAGTTTTTCTAACACATTGAAATCATTCACACCACTACATATGGTTATTTCTGCAAATTAGAATCATATGAAGAAATCTTACTCAACAATTATGCCGCAATAATATGAATCTGTTGCAACGATTCCTTGGCCAAATGTGAAACCCACGTCAGTATATGGTTTTCTTGGAACTTGTTAATTTTTATGGCAATAAATTGGAAGATGGCTATTTAACATAATTTACAAAAAGATAGTAACTTCTGAACGACATCAATCTAGAGTTATCAATCCCCTCAGTTTTGTGGTATTTCAGAATGGGAATCAATATCTACCCGTTAGGCTAAAACTTTTACTTATTTTTAGTGTTTTTTTTATTTCTATCTCATATTGGATGCTATTAGTCTGGAGCTTAAATCCATATTTCAGGTACTTCCCGTTGCTAAATGGGAAATTAAGTACAAAAGTGTATTTTGGTTCTATTTTGGAGCGTTTGATGTTGAAGATTAATCCTAGACAATATTTTGGCCATAACTTATTCACACGACATTGGACCGAGTTAATGAATCTGCAAGGAGTTGCGATCGAATTGAAATTTGTCGCATTTCTCATCTCTCTCTATACTATTGAATTATACATGCATGAGCATGAATCAATAGTAGAAACGTAGAAAGAAAGTGGAAATGTGCAAAAAATTTTATATAAACTAAAATAAAGTTTGAGATAAGTTAAAGTTTATGTATTGATGTAGAGGATTATGAAGATATATTAAACCAATAAGCAGTCTGTAAACTGTAGTCACATGTCACATGCATTAAAATAAAAGGTCGACTAGTTTTTTATGTATTATAATGGACAAAATCAAAGTTTATGTACCAAAGTATCTCAGAAAGTGAGTTGAACATACAAAGAGTAGAGTTAGTGCAAGTAATTTTATCTATGAATTTCTGAGTTGTACATCATGCACGTTCAATTGCTGGTTTCTTTGACAATTGTAGGCAGGGATTTTCGTTCTATTTTAATTTTGAAGTCTGAAATTAGAGAGCACATAATCAAAGGGAAAAAAAATAAAGGATACACTCAATAAAAACATTCAAATAAATTAAAAACACATACCAAGAAACACAAAGTACAATCCGAGTTCAGGTTTTCTAGACGAAAACAGAACAAAAAGTTTAAAAGTTTCTACGTTACATTGCTGAAAAAAGATACAAAAGATAAGAAGAAATCTAAAAACCACAACCGAACAAGCCATATATCGACTATGGATTATAAATGCTTGGCACGAGATGAAGATGGTTTTTCTTGTGGACAACAAGGCCTACTTGCACATCAGTGTCTATATCTTCTCTCTTAACTCCATCTTCCATTTTCCAATCAAATTTGTAAAGCAAATTCGCAAGCAAAAGCTCCACATTGGCAAGGCCCATATTCATGCCAGGGCAATATCTTCTCCCAGCTCCAAACGGTATTAACTCAAAATCCTGACCTTTTAAGTCAACCGAGCTACCGATAAATCTTTCAGGACAAAACTCCTCGGGATTTTTCCACACTTGAGGATCTCTTCCTAGTGCATATGCATTCACATAAACAATAGTCTTTGCCGGTACATCATATTCACCTAGTTTGCAGTCTTCAATTACTTCTCTTGGTAACAATAATGGAGCCGACGGTTGAATTCTCATTGTTTCTTTGACTACTGCTTTTAGATATGGTAGTTGTTGAACGTCGTCTTCGTTTACAACTCCCTTTTTTCCAACTAAGTTTCTGACTTCTTGTTGAGCTTTTTTCATTGCTGAAGGGCTCTTCATTAGGTATGTCATGGCCCACACTGCAGAAGCTGCACTTGTTTCTGTCCCTCCCAAAAACACATTCTACCAAAAAGAAAAAAGAACGGGTCTTACTTATCAGCTTAAACTTTAATAAACCGAGAACTAAATAGTATTTACGTACCATGAGCATTGCTTTAATGTGGTCGAATGTGAGTTGAATTTTGAAAGAAGGATCCTTCAGAAGTTGAAGCAAGACATCAAGAATGTCCTCTTGCTCGGTTTTTGATCTATTCGGGTCAAGGTGTTCTTTGATTAACTGTTCATAGAAAACATCAAAATCCCTGAAATGTTTCTCAAGGCGACGGATTGACCCATTGAGTTTATCAACAAACCCCAACGCAGGAAAATAATCCGTCACAAAAAACGCCAAAAACCAGGCCTCATTTTCAGCAAGCAAATCCTGAAACCTGATCCTTTCGATTCCCTTTTCCTCACACTTCATCCCAAATCCAACTCTGCAAATGATGGTATTAGTAAGATTCATCATTTCCTTGGACAAATCAACAGTCAAAGAAGCAACAGCGGATTCTGCAATCCTGCTAAGCATAGAGGAGACTTCGGATTCTCGAATGGGTCGAAAATTTGGCAACTTGTTGAAGAGATGAACAACGCAGATTCTCCTCATCTCTCGCCAGTAATCATCATAGGGCGAAAAAAACAAGTCTTTGCCATTGTAGGACAGTTTCTTTTGGCTAATAAAAGAAGGCCTGCTGCAGAAGTTGAGATCCTGCGTTTTCATTACCTCTTTTGCTAATTCAGGCGAAGAAACGACGAACACTTTTCGACAACCGAGCTGTAAGGAAAATAAAGGGCCATAGTTTTGAGAAAGTTTCCAGAGGTAGAGATGAAGGGCTGAATTATCAAGATGGAATAAGTTTCCTACAAAAGGGAGGCCTGGAGGGCCAGGTGGTAAATGGAAATTCTTTCTCGGGTTTTGTTTTTTGAAGAGGAATGATATGAAAATTGGGAGAGCTAGTACAATCAGCATAAGCAACTCCATAGTGGTTGGTTTGTTGTATGGAAATTCTTTGATGTTGTTTAGTTTTATATATATGATAGTGTGAAGATAAAGGTGATGAATTGAAAATACAGAAAAAAATATTAAAAAATGGCATTGGTTGGTGAGTTTCATATTTTTTTGAAGTGAGCAGTACTGTGCTTAGAACAAGTTAACGCACAAGTTTCAATAGGATAGACTGCCGAAATAGGAACAGTAATATAATTGGGAAATATTAAAGAGATGTGGGTGTGGGCCGGGCTAATTCAAGCTTAGTGGGACCCATCTACAAAATATATAATTCAATTCCGGTCAAACTAATTTTATTCGGACATGGTCGGGTCAGGCCTTTAAGTTAAAGTTAATATCCAAGTCCAACCCGCGGGAAATTATACTTGAGATCGGGTTCCAAGTACCCACAAGCCATCCAAGGACTGTGATTTTTTCAAGGAATATTTTATTGAAAAATGAAAAATTTATTGAAAACTTTTTTATCAGAAAAGACCACAGCCCTTGAATGACTTGTGGGTACTTGAGACCCGGTCTCGGATAAAAAAAGCCCCCAACCCACAGTCTAGCAATTCTTCGTCAAAAGAATTATTATTAAAAAAAATTCATATACATAAATTTTCACAAAAGAAATTGCAAATGAAATTGAAAAAATCACAATTAAACTCATTTAACGCATAAGCTTTATAAAGAAAATTGTATGAACATAAATTTAATCAATATATTATAATTATATATGATAAAAAAAAATATAAAAGCATATCTATAATTTAACTTATTTTACATTACATCGGACCAAGCCGGACTTATGTTTCGATACAAAAATCAAGTCCAACCCAAACAATATACAGTCCTCAATAGATTCGGATCGAGTTGGATTTTTATTTTAATATTTTTGTCCAAACTCATTTCATTTACATCGAGCTTGGATGAGCCAATAAACTCATGATTAGGTGCAATATATATTTTTTAAATGATTGTGAATGGAAGATGCTCTTCAAATGGATCTTTAAATTTAATGTCTATTTCTTTTTATGTATTAAGATAATTAGTGGTATTAATAAGCTATTAGAGATGCTCTTATATATTAAATGTACAAAAGGTTTTAATTAATTAAGATTGACCAAACGTATCAATTGCTCTCCCAAGTTGGTGAAAAAAGTCATATGACACCCCAACCTTTTAACTTGGACACATAACTCCTCCAAGTTGATAAAATTGGATACATAACTCCCATGAGTTGATAAAAGTAGACACATAACTCCCTCAAGTTAGTAAAAGTAGACACATAACTTTCCTAAATTGGTAAAAATAGACACATAACTTCCTCCAGTAAAATATTGCAAGGTCAGTTCGAGGGAGTTAAGTTGTATCTTTTCGCCAATTTGAGGGAGTTATGTGTTCAAGTTAAAAGGTTAAGGTGACATGTGACTTTTTTTTATCAACTTGAGGGAGTAATTGATGCATTTTGGGTTAGAAATTGTAAAGGGAGTTTTAAAGGGATATTTATAGAATTAATTTCAAATATCGGAAATCTATATTAGGTAAGGAAGAAAGCATATTTTCCGTTTCTGTTTACACTCGCCAAATGAATGAAACAAAACTTGTATTACTTGGTAATTTGAAGTTTCAAAAATGGAAAAACCCAAAACCCTGCCCTGAAGCAGCAAATGTCCAAGCTGAAGAACTTGAGGTTAATTTTCCATCGGAAACCAAAACCCTCTGCCGCCACCTCCTCTGAATCCTCTCCGGCCTTTGATGCTACTCTCAAACGCTATATCACCGGTCTCGATACCTCTCCCGTTTCCCCCAAAATCCACCCTGTTAACTTACCCAAACCTATAAATGCTGCTGTTTCCACTTCTGTTCTTTCTTCTTTCCTTGATCACGACTCTAAGTTTCCGTTTCAGATTGTGGTATTGTTTTCGTCTCCGTAATACTATCATATTACTGTTTCTTCTTTCATTTCCCTTGTCAGTGTTAATTTGTTTTTGTTCCTGTTTTTGTTGCTGAGGATGAAGATCCACTGTTCGGCATCGTATCTATACTTCAAGACAGAGGTATGGGTTTCTTGTTTTAAATTTAATTTGTTTTTGAGTTCTTGCTGGCATTTGTATGTAGAACCCTGCTTAGCCAGTTTAATACTCCCCGGCAAAAATTTATCTTAATCTTGTGCGAGGTTTGTGAAATTTGCTAGTACTGTGCAATGCGATGTGTCTGTTGGCACTTTGAATGGAAAAGGAAGGAGAGACTGAGAGACAAGAGCAGGGAACTTGAATTAAGCACTCCTTGTTTTTAGGGCTTTGCAATGAATGCTGACCTGATATTTTTGAAAATCCGCCCTGCCATTTGGGAAAGCAGTCAAGAAGTGGTGAATTTTTTTTAGTGAAAAGTTGGACTCATATTAAGAGTAAAATTCATTGTTTTTTCTGTCTTTCAGAACTTTTGAAATGTTTAATTGTTGAGAATTTATATTTGGATATTCCTATGAGTAGAATTCATTAGAATATCTGTATGTAGTCCATTTTTGGCTATGCAGATCAGACTGTGCTTGCTCTACCAAAATCACAGGAAAAGAGGGAAGACAGTCCTGCCCAAACTTTGGCCATACCTTGGTATCTGAATGTATCGAATAACAGCGTCTCTCAGAGGCGGAAAGAAATGTCTCGCTTAAGGAAACAAAAGCATGTTTTTAAATCTACTCAGGGCAATCGTTTCAAGCGGTTGGTTTCTATGTGTGGGCAGAAGCTGGGTTCAAAAGCTTTTGTTGAGGTGATTGGAAAGTTGGGACGTGAAAGTGGTGAAAAAGAATATATAGCAGTCATAAAATTAAGCATGGACGAAGCCAGAGCAAGTTACGATGAGGATGTCATTTTGGATAAAATTGCCACGGCTTTGCAACATCTTAAGTTATTGAAGGATCAGGGTTTCCAGTTAGATGAAAAAGCTTACGGTCCTATTCTTATGTACTTGATTGATATGAGTATGGCACAAGAATTTGATTATATCTGTGGAGAGATAAAAAGTTACTGCTCAACTACACATGCACGACTCGGGTAATACGAAATGTTGCTTTACATTGGAGCGGATGATGAGGAAAAAATTCAAGAGCTCTGCAATTACGTTTGGAACAACAAAACGGATGATATTATCAGTTCACTAAAAGGTATGTGGTTGTCATGTTAAGCTAGAGAAGTGTCAATATCATTAAATTTAACATCTCAAAAGATGGAGGAAAGAAAATTATGTAAATTTTTCGATCCTTGAAATTACTCTTGATTTTCTGTGTTTGGCATCATCACTACCTGCATGATCTACTCTTGTTGCAGAAAGTTATTTTTTAGCTCTTTGCGAAAGGGATAGGCTGAATGAGATGTTGCAGCTATCAGAGATTATTGATATAACAAAAGTTTCATCTTTTGATCACGTGGTCACCATCTTCAAATCCTTGGGGAGATTATCGCTCGAGGCGCTAGCAACAAAGTTTCTTTTAGCTCTGAAAGAATCAGGTATTTTTCAAGTTTGTTTTCCCTTAATATGGGCATCCTAATCTCTTTAATCAGTCAAATACTCAAATGTTTTAAAATAGCATGTAAAGCTTGTAATGGAACTTCTGACTAAGAAATCAATTTTTGACTCTTTAATAATGTGAAAACTTCAAGCATACTTGTTACTGAATCTTCTTATTGCATATTTTTCAAGTCACAACACAGTTCTTGCTTCCCAAAGAAATAATACTGGAAGTAATCAGCATTAAGCTGCAAACAGTAATTATATCATAGAACGTGTTACTGAGTTGCATCTGAAACTTTTGTTTCACTTTAGGTTTCAGTGTATCCTTAGTAGTTTGTAGCCCCTGGATGTAGTCATGTAAATTGAGAGTTGAGACACATAACGAAAAGTACATGTATTTCTTATTTGACTGCTTTCAGCCTTCTATTAATGATGACTTCTCGAAATTTACAGATGCAGATTATGAAACAGAAGATATCTCTGCTCTCATCTTTACCTTTGCATCGAGCACCCAAAATTTAGTGGTAAGGAACTTTTCATGATTGCTTCTGGTAAAGTCTTCGTAGCTACAATCTCTAAGGACACATTTGCTTCATGCTCTATATGCATCCTCGTTATAGCAGTGATCTTTTTTTTTTCTTTTTGACTCACATCTAACTTGAATATTCATATACATCTTTTTTATTGCGTGGTGTATGTCCTATGGTATGCTATCACACAACTGTTCTCTGTGTTTGTTAGAGCAAAATAAATAGTTGAGAGTTGTTTTGATTCTTTTGAACTTTCAATTAGTTAATACTAGTTTCATGGTGAAATTTTTAGATTTTGGGAGGGGAGGGAAAATACAAACCCTAAATGTTTAGGTTAACCTATACGGATAATGTTCTAATTGGTTATTTTTTCTTCTGGATTGAGCATGTGATGGTGATGAATTATCCTATTACTTTAGTGTACCACAAGGTCAAACCAATTTTTAGTCCCATTGGTTTGGTTTTGATATGGTAACTTTTCTTTTTTTAATTCATTCATGTTCCGTAGTTCCTTTGAAAAATCTAATATCACAGGCCATTATAATTATCCTTCATCCAAGTTATTCTCATCATTCTCTATTTTTCTTCTGGTATATTGGGTTCTATTCTCCCACATTTACACACAACACCATTGCAAGCTGGCTTTCAGCATGTCCATTCAACTTCAAGCACCCTTCTCTTGTTTTTGTTTTTAATGAAATGGCCCAGCTTAATTTTATAATATTATCCATCCATATGTGTTAGTTCACACCTTAAATCAACTCCGTTAGGCTTATTTTTATCAACGTTTTATCTTCTTACTTCCCAATAGTCACTTCCATGCAGCACTATGGTGAAATAGATGAACTGTATTTCTTTTTGTTTTGATTTGCAATCTCCCTGTAAGTAAATGCTTAGGGGATAATCTGCAAAAAGTTGATGCTGACAATGTAGCTTCCACTATCGAATGGCATGAGTTTATTTATGCTCATTGGCAAAGATGACATATTAATATTCTGCTTGAAAGTTTTTCTCTCTGTATTCCTTGTGATTACAAGACTAATTGAGTGTTGTAGTATTGGCCTGATTTGCAATTTTAACTTGTCAATGCTACATCATGGTTTTTATATAGTTTTGCCCCCTAATGATGTAAGCTATGTCATTTTCAAATTGCAGTACCTTCATTCTAATCCTACTACTTATATTTTTCTTTGATTGAAAGACAAACCTAATGTCAAGCTTTCATGGAGATTAATTCTTAGATGTTTGGTGTTGATTTCTTTTGTTTAAATGACTAT
>CAOJBJ011116739.1:0-10626 GCA_948291685.1 Euphorbia celastroides | reverse complement strand
CTTCTGTATTAAATGGGTCTGGGGTTGCGGTGGGGTTCTTCGTGGTGAGCATGGCAGGTTTATTCTTGCGTTTTCTTTCCCTTTGGAAACAACCTGGGTTTTTCTTGCAGAACTAAAAGCAGCTATTTATGCTATATCTCTAGCCCAAAATCGTGGTTTTACGAAGATTTCGTTAGAAAGCAACTCGACTTATGTCATCGCTCTTTTTGCCAACCGGTCACTGAACGTTCATTGGAGCATTGCAAAGGAATGGTTGAAATGTCTTCAATTCATTTCTACAGTGGAGTTTCGTTTTAGTCACATTTACAGGGAAGGAAATGGTCTAGCCGACGTCTTGGCAAATATGGGTCGCAACTGCTCTCAAATTATGATCTGGAATGAGCTTCCTCATTTTTGTTTAGGCAATTTTTCCAAGATTTGAGAGGCCGAAGTACTTTCCGGTTCTCCTAACTTCATGGTTGTATTATGCATTTTTTTTTATTTATTAATAATATTGGCATGGGTTTTTTCAGGATTGTAAAAGGTCGTGCGACTTTTGGAATTTTCATCGGAATTCCTTAAATTAATCAATCGTTTACAATCCTTTTTCCCCCATAACCCATTTAATAAAAAAAATAAACCTTGATATTTGTATTTTCACTAATAGTTAATTAGAATATATTACATATATCTTTTAAAAGTAGGCATATATTGTATATTTATCTAATTATTAACTTCTTGAAAGTATATTTGGTATTACACGGTGTTAAGTTATATATTTGTTAAGACTTTAAATTGATTTCTCTCTCTCCTGGGGCAGGGGCCTGGCACGGATCTCAGGTCACGGAAGCTGTGATTCATGTTCAGAGTGATCACGGCATTTGTAATGTGCTTATAGGGGAGGCTGAACCTGAGATTCAGGCTGAGACAGGGGAGCAGGTTGATGGTGTGGTGACCTCGATTTGGGAGCCTCCGTTGGTGCCTTTCATTAAATGTAATACCGATGCAGCTATTTTCAGTGATGGAGAATCGATTTGTTTTGGTGCCTTGGCTCGAAATGCCGGAGGTTCCTTCGTTTGTGCAAAATCAGGATCTTTTTCGCCCCACATTTCAATTCTAAAAGCGGAAGCCTTGTCGGTTCGTGAGGCGCTTTCATGGCTGAAAAGGCTTGGGTTTGGACATGCCATTATGAAAACGGACAACTTCTCCCTTTTTCGCGCTTTAACACATTTTGAGCTCGACTGGTCATATTTTGCTGAGATTATTGGAGAGTGTAGACATTTGGCTAGTTTGTTTTCTTCTGTTGTTTTTAGCTTTGTGAACAGGGAAGCTAACATTGTGGCTCATACTCTAGTCAGATCAATTTTTATGGATGAGGTAACGGAGGAATGGTTATCTGAACCTCCTAATTATGTTGCTCATATCTTGTTTTCGTTTTAATCTACACTCTTTTTCCTCCAAAAAAAATTGATTTCTCTCTCCACCAGTTCCCAACTCAGCAACACCAACACTTTTCCCACACTTTCTCCACCGCCACCATCCCAAATCCCCCCACCAATTTGCACTCTAATGGCGCCCAAAATCCCCTTAACCCTATCATTCTCCCTGCACACCGGCAACACCACCACCTTGTTCGCCTCCACCACCTCGCCGATCTTCAATCTAACCACTGAAACTTTGATTGATGTCGTTTCAGCTTTGTTTCCTTCCCCTGCTCTGCTTTCCCCTCACAGTTCTGCCAAAATTAGGGATTCGTGTGTTCCCTTGCTGAGTAGGCTGATCTCGTAGAGCAGCTCGGCGCCGCCGGTCTCGAATGCCTCGATGAATTCTGGATCAAGTTGGACTGAATCAGGAATTCGCGGACTTAAGCTTTGACTACAAGGCGGTTCTATTCGACACTAGAAATTCTGGCGGCTTCTTCAATTGTGGGAGCGCAAAATTGAAGAGATGAAAATTTTCAAGATCAATTATACTTTTTCGAAGTAGATGAAGACGGTGAAGACAAGTCGCCGGAGCGTCGCCGGAGAATTCGCCTCATACCATTAGCACTACCGCCGATAAGATTAGAGTTGCTAAACTGACCACAAAAGGACATATGAGCTCTTACAACTTCTTCAACTTCGAATTGAAATCGGTTTCAGTTTAGTTAATATCTTTCAGCTTCATAACACAATCCACAAAGCCTTGACTTGATGTATGTAAACTTGTACACATTCTTCTGCAAGTCCAGAACGTAGATTTTTAGCATAGCTCTAATAAACCTTTTCATTTTTTTCCCTTGAGGATCATCATCTTCTTCTTCTTCATCCAGGGGAAACTTGTTCAAGTCGAATTGACAATCATGTAGAAGGTTCAAGTCTAGTTCCATATCCATTGATCGAAATCCATTCTTCATTGATGTTGCTATCATTTTTTTGAGTTGTCTCCTTCATTTTGTCCATTACATGTAAATTGGAATCTCACTCCAATATTTTTCAACCTTATATATTGATCTACATAGACGACTCTTTATCTTCGGTTGGAGATTGTAATTTCACTTATTGCTGATTTTGGAAATGTTGGATATAAATAGGGGTAGAAGTGGAAAACTGATGAGAAAAAACCCTTAAAGAAGGGGAATCTATCTATATATTACTAAAAGGAAAAGAGTGTTGAAAAACACTTTTGCCCCTATACTTTTTATTTGAAAAATATTAAAAATTCTTACATGAAAATTAATTCTTAAATGCAAATTAAAGAGACTTATTGCAATATTTTGAAAGAGATGAAAGTTAGAATTATATACATTTGAGAGAGGATTTTATATATGGGACCTGGAACTTTTAGGTATCCGGAATCCTATAGCTCACAATTATTTAGGTCCACCCATATTTAGTTTTTCAATTAAGTTAAAATACCTTGAAAAAATCTGAACCATTAATATTAAAAGTACCTAAAAGTTCCAGATTTCATATATAAAATCCGGTTTGAGAGACATTTAATTTTTCTAATTAATCGTACATTGTAAAGTAGTAACCATTTAGTTTCCACCATATATTATATTTAATTTAACATATAATGTGTTTTGCTGTACTTGTTATTTAGTTCATTTGTTACAAATTTATTATGTATATAAATTGTTCATGTTTGGAGTTGTTTATTACAATTTTAGCAACAAAGTTTTGTTCTTCTTATGAATGTTACTGCCCGATCATGTTTTGGTTTCAAGATCTTTGAATATATTGTATTTTTGTTCATGTGGTTGAATCATATTTAAGGTTTGACGAATCTATTTAATTCTATAAATATTTATCTTTATATTTTTTTTGATAGATTTATTTTTATATTATTACAAGAATTTGAGTGCTAAATGACATTTTTAACATCATTTGCTTGGTAATACTTTTCTTTTAGGCTTCCTTCTTCCTTCGAAGCCTCTTTCGGGTTTGGACTGGGTCAGGGTGCTTTTCAATTGGGCAATTCACACAAATACTAGATTTTGACCACAATCTAAGACACATACTTAAACTTTTCTAATTATACATAAACTTTTTTAATTTTACATGTTTCTTTTTCACTTTTACAGGATTCTCAAAAAAAGCAGTGCCCCCAAGACAGTGAGCACCGACGGTGAGATGACGAGCTCCAGCACCGAGACGGCAAGCTCCGGCGAGCAATAGAACGATAATGAGAAGGACGATGAGCTCCGACGAAGGCACATCAAGCGAACGGCGAAGGCATGGCGAACCCGCCGCTAGATCCTGTCGTTTCCAACGATTCCACCGTCAGATCTCGCCGTTTCCGGCATCTCCATCGCCAGATCTCGCCGTTCAACCACCCCACCGTCCAGATCTCACTGTTTCTGACATCCCAGCCGCCAGATTTCATCGTTCAACCACCCCACCATCCAGATTTCACCGTTTCCGGCATCCCCGCCGTCAGATTTCGCTGTTCAACCATCCCCCGCTGCCAGATCTCGCCATTTCTGGCATCTCCGCCGCCAGATCTCACCCGCCGCCATCGAGGTCTTTCTTCAGCTCGCTGACGCCGGTTATCGCCATTCTTTTCCGGCGAGATAGAGATGAGAAAATGAAGAGGAAAAAGAGGAGGGAGGAATAAAGAGAGAAGAAATGCGTATATGTAAAAAAATTATATATAATTAGAGAATAAATGTTGTTTTATGTAAAGATAGAAAGAATCTAATTTTTAAGATATATGCTATAATTTCCCTATCTTCTTGGAACGAGCGGGTCAGGTACAGAGGATAATAGAAGGGACGAAGAGTATCATCATGGGGTAAAGATCTAATATGTTATTTATGTATTTAAGTTGACCATAATTATTATATATTTGGAAGCTTAGTTGGTCAAATTGTTTACAATATATTAATGCTAAAATTACTTCATCCTATAAACGCATATACTTTTGAGAATGCATTTTATTTTTGTAATTAATAATCGTAATTGTTCGGTTTCAACAATTTATTTTATTTTAAATAAAATTTGTTTAAAATTTTTAAAATACATAATTACCCATTAATTTAAATCCGAAATTCATTTTATAATTGATAAAATAGAAAATTATTAAAAAAATGTATCACTACAATTATTTATAAAAAATTTGAATGTTACAATATAATTTACGCTTTCATATGGATAATATATTGAATTTTTTTTAATTATTTAATTAAGTAAATTTAAATTTTGCATACGTGCGCGTTGCACGGTAAAACAACTTATCTATCACGTCACCTCATTTTAAAGTTTCATTCCATGTTTATGTTCTAAATTAGGTTTTCTATTCCCAACCCAACTCCTTCTCCTTGTTATGGTCATTCGACGAGCAAGTTCAAAGGTTTCCCCATAATGGGGAATTTGGTAAAATGAGGGATGATTTAAGAAAAATATGAACTCCAATTATCCTAAATGGTATCCTCCAAAAAAATGGAGTATTCCAATATGAGCTACCCCATTTTGTTATTTTCAATAAAATAATAGTTTGCATTTTAGTTTTGATTTTCTTTTATTGATTTTATTGTAAGTTTTTGTGTGAAAAGAAAAGATATTAATATAGTAGTAATAAAATATTAATACTTTGATTTAGGGAATAAAAGATGAGGTAAATGGATGGAGTAAAAATATTGTAGATTCTGTAAAATAGAGTTTAGGGAATGAAAAATGGGGAAAACGGTTGGACTTGATCTTCCACCTTATGATTGCCATCATCGAAACCTTCTCCAGCTACAACTTCATTTTTTTATAATTTTTGCTTATGGATCTCATATTTATCTAGTTTTGTGGTTTGCGTTTTCCATGTGTGCTCTTCTTCCTCCTCTTCTTCTTGATACTTTCTCTTTTCCAATTATCTTATAGGTCGATAAGTATAGAATTCCCTGATATGGCTAAGATTGTTCCTCCTATAAGGTCCAATCTATTTTGTTTCTTATCCACCACTGCTAAAAGACAGAGAAATTGAGAATTCGTCGGACTGCCGTACGCTTGAGAAATCGAGAAATTGATTTTGACGGACTTTCCTTAACATGAGAATTCGACGGAATGCCATTGGGGAATCGAAATATTTTTTGATGCCGGTAACGTGGAGTGCACCTGATCTTTTCTTGGGACCTTGTACCGGTATTTGAAAGATATTTGATGTCAAATACCAGTATTTGAGGTCATGTACCCATAGTAATTAGGATTCAATATCAATATTTAACCTCAAATACACTCAATATCGTGACAAAATGATCTTTCAGTAAACTAAATAATATGTAAACATATTGAAGGAAAATTGTAAATGGAAAATTTGGAAGAAATATATGGCAGTTTGTGAGGAAAAGCATTCTAAATGTAAAGGAGAATTTTAGAATTTACAAAGGATTATTTAGAACGTACAAGTGTTGGTTGGTTTGGTAGATACCTAAAAATATCATATATTATACCTAGGGTTGCAAACGGGGTTTATTGGGTCGGGTATTGCATTTCTCATTCTCATCCCCATTAAGGTTTCGGATAAAAAATTATCCCCATCCCCGTACCCATTGAGGTTTCGGGTAAAAAAATTTTCCCCATTCCCCAATCGGGTTTTCCCTATTCCCCATTGGGTATTCCCCATTACCCCCACTAAGAATTTAAAAACTATTTTTTTTTTCAAAATTTCACACTCAAAATTCACTCAAATACTTCAAAAAAATAATTTAGTATTATATTAAACTAAATAACGGCTATCCTAATTCAATGTCAAATTAATTTAACGTCTTAACATACATATAACATAAGAGCTTTTAACGTTAAAAATTACTTCAAAGATAATAACTTAGTTAAAAACACGTTATATAGACTTTACAAAGTG
Organism: Euphorbia celastroides; assembly: GCA_948291685.1. Classification (NCBI taxonomy): domain Eukaryota; kingdom Viridiplantae; phylum Streptophyta; class Magnoliopsida; order Malpighiales; family Euphorbiaceae; genus Euphorbia; species Euphorbia celastroides. The sequence continues at coordinate 4,317 of CAOJBJ011116739.1, read as the reverse complement.
CGATTACAACTTATAAAGTTTAATATATAAGGAAATTACTTAATAATTTATGTATGATATCATAAATTTTGGAAATATTTCGGGGATTTTCCAATGGGAGTTATCAGGTTCGGGTTCGGGGATTTTTCGGGGCGGGTAATGCATTTCCCATCCCCATCCCCGTTAACGTTTCGGGGATGAAAAATTCCATGGGGATTCTTAACGGAGATTCCCCGTCCCCATCGGGACGGGTACCCATCGGGTTCGGGTAATCCCCACCCCGTTTGCAACCATAATTATACCTGGTAAATATGTAAAAAGCCTGGCAAAAAAAAAGTCAAATAAAAATAAGGGTAAACAATTATAACTTCTTGAGGTATGTTATAATACATTGTTATCTTCTTGCATTTTTTCAAAATAATTATACCTCCTTCTGTTTTGTCTCCATCCAACCATTATCTCCATGTATTTTACTTCCATCAAACTATAACCTCTTAAACTCAATTTTCCATCCAAATAATGATAATCTAGACATATTTACGTTTGTTTTTAATTCTTTGTGCATTGAACTCATTTAAAAGTTTTTTCGTATTTTTTTTCAATGTTTGTACACAATTTTTTAACTTGCTTTTACACTTCTTTTTGTGTTTTTCTTATCTTTATAATATAAATCAACTAATCAATTTTTTTATAAAATGTTACATTATTTACGTTTACAAATATATGTAAGAGAAATAAATAATAAACATTATGTAATAATTTCGATGTATTTAATTTGATACTATTTTTGTTCGATGAAAATAAAATAATAAACTCGTTCACAAATAAATAATTAATTGTTTACCAATGAATAAATGAATTTTTCACAAGCATTTCATAAATAAATGTGATAATGAATGCTTAAATCTTAAAATAAAGTTGTAAGACCGAACCAACAATGAAACTTAGCTTTAGCTTATTATAAATTAAATGAACATTTTTCAAATTCGATTATATTATCATATAATTTGTAAACCTTCAATTAAAAGTCAGTGAAAGGAACATGAAAAATGAAAAATTGTAGATAATTTAATTATGTTTTTAACTTTTCCAAATCTTATTTAGAAAATGAAAATATGAAAAATAAAGAAAAGAAAAAGAAAAATAATAAAAAATTGATTAGTATTTTCTACAACTAAAATAAGGTAAAAGAGTTTGATTGAAACGTGATAAATGAAAAATGAAAAATGAAATGAAAGGTAAATATATCAAAATATATATTATTTAAATAAAAAAGTTAAAAAATATAACACAAAAAGATCATAATTGAATGAAAACAAAATATAAAAAAGTATAAATTAATTTGAAAAAAATATAAAAAGATACTAATGTATTATATAATATTTTAAAAAATTTATAATTATTTATCTTAAAAATAATGGAGTTGGTACATAAATTAAGTTCAGAAAGGTTCCCTTCAGCTCCAGTCTCCACTCCCAACTGGTTCACGTCAACTCAGCCAACTTCTCCTGTCACGTCACCAGTTACTCCTTCCTTTCCCGCCAAAACATGCTGCCACTTGTCAAGAATACCTTTTGCTTCAAACCTGCCAAAACTTGTAATTCCATTTAGCCCTTGATATTTTCTTCTAATTCTAGAGCATAAATTGATATAATTTAATTAGCTAAAATTATGTCAATGTTGCTTGGATACCATTTAATCTTTACAATAACTAGTGTAGTTGATCGTGTCGGGTATGGATAGGTTATTTGTAATAATTTTAGGGTAAATTATAAAATCATTTTTTGTGTTTTGATTCTTTAATAAAAAAAGGGTCTGTGTTATTAATTTTTTCAAAAAGTGTCTGTGTTTTACACCATTAATAATTAAAGAATTTTCGTCTATCAACTGTTCATTTCTATTAATTTGTCAAGAGAATTTTTGGAAATGCCACATATTAACCTTAATACCCTATAACTCAATCTCATGCTTCTAAACTAAACTCAAATTAAAGTTATTAAAACCCAAAAATACCCTTAACAAATAACAGAAATGAATAGTAAATTGACTGAAAATCTCTTAATTGTTAATATCGTAAAGCACACCCTCTTTTGAAAAAAATAATTACACAGACACAAGCCATTTTTTTTTATAATTTACCCATAATTTTACTAATGATAGATTTATTTTGTAGATAGAATTTAGAATGTGAAAAAGTGGTGTGTAGCTTTGCTATAAAGGTATATTATATTGTATATCAAATAAAATTGCGGAAAACCCTTTTATATACAACATTTGCAACTTAGTTTGTTACCTATCATTATCAAAAGAAGAAAAGAGTCTAACACCCTACTAAGGACTTGAACTATACCCAATTTTGCAGTTGAGGATCCAATCTTCACGGGTCACCAGTTGAGGTCCAAAACTTTCAAAAAATGGTGTTAGTGAAGGCCTGATACTGACGTGACATCCGGTGACTTTTCCAACGCGTATGACATTTCCGGTTACAAAGATTCCCGTGACCATAACTCCAATGACAATAACTTTTTCCGGTGACAAAAAATCCGGCAATAAAATTCCAGCAAGCATATTTTCAACCAAAATCAATCAAAAAAATCAACCAAATCAACAAAAATCAACTTAAATAAAATTTCAATCCATGAACAGCTCATCATTTCTCATCAATTTGAAACAAAAGGACATTGTGCTAAATTATGCAGAAAACGCAAATGGCTAAGCAAGTGCAGACAAATCCAAAAACAAAAAACGAGAAAACAACAGAAATAGGAAGGCGACCCACCAATTAATCAAGCACAAAAAGATCCCAAAAAAAGAAAACAGTGCAAATAATAAAGAAACTTTAAGTTTATCATCATTATCAATGGATTCGGTGATTTTGCGCCACCGTCGTTACTCGCCAGCGAACGATTCGCGTTGCCGTCAATCAGAGGATTCGGTGATTTCGCTCCACCGCCGCTTCTCGCCGGAGATTCCACGGGTTTAAATCGGCCGCCTTGTTTCCTTGTCATCACCGCTGAACCCTAAATTGAGGCTTCAAATCGAGAAATCCCCAAATCGGGGCTTCAAATCGGCCAAATAAAACTCATCGCCGGTGACCCAAAATGCACCGGTACCAGTACAGGAAATCAGACAAAGAAGGGGCTCAAAGAGACTTTCTCCCCAAATTGTTTAACCCACACCTGAAAACCAAAGAGATAGTACAGGAAATCAGACAAAGAAGGGGCTGAGAGTTGGCTAAAGGAGGAATCTGAAAACTCACCTTCGGGGGATAAACCAATCACCGAGCCGTTTCCTCTTCTGCAGAAAGAGGTAGAGGACGTCCTGCTCGGAGGAGGACCGCTCTCGCTTAGCCAAGCGATCGTCGGATAGTGTTGCTTCTGATGAGGCCGTCGCTAGGCCTTTTCCTTTCTCAGCTCGGGAGCGCTTCTTGGTCTTCTCTATTGTAGAAGAAACTAAGGCCTTACCTGTATCAGCGCCCTCATCAGCAGCAACGGTGTTTTGGGGATCAGGGATTTCAATCCTGTCCATAACCATGGTCTCAACGGGCGCGAGGGGCTCCTTAGGGGTGATTAAGTCAACCTAAGGAGCAGTCTGGGGAGTGGAGAGAGTAAGGGAAGCAGTCCCTTCTCCTGAAGCTGGAGCAATGGCAGTAGTCGGCTCTGCGTGGAAAGCGACCTGAGTAGGAGCCTCCGCAAAGCCAAGTACTTGCACCGAGCTACTGGTGCCAGCATTTTCCCCACGGCTGGTATCCGCGTACCCATTTATCTCCGCCTCAAGCGAGCCGAGAGTCTGTTGGGATAGTTCCTCAGCCGCTTTCTTTTTCCGCTCTTCTTAAGCAAGTTGAGCTCGTTGACGGATTTCTAGCAATTTACTACCAAATGAGTTGAGTTTAACCATACTTGCACGTAGGAAAGTAATAATAAGCAAATCATAACGAAGTGAAAATACTTACAAAGTGTGGAGATGGTGACGATAGTAAGGCGTTTGTCCCCTGTTCGCTGATACATGATCCGATCATTATAAAGGTTCTGGGCAGCTTGGGTATAGGTAATTCGGTCCGGAGTAAGCTGTTCCAATATTTGGATTGTACGTGGTTGAATTTTCCATAAGGAACAGTCCAGGAGCCAATAGTACTTCGCCGAGGGCTTTGCATTCCACACAAGTGAAAAGGGAAACCTGCCCGCGGGGTAGACAAATCCTTTTCATTTCTGTGTTGCCAGTTTCACCCAGAACCAGTCCGGCTTCCAGTGTTCCAACTTACTGAGAGGAGCATAGAGCTTAGGCATGGCGGCTCGGCCAGGGGCCCAATACAATAAATCCCCGGGCTTATTACACTTT
>CAOJBJ011116397.1:0-13090 GCA_948291685.1 Euphorbia celastroides | reverse complement strand
TTTGGCAAGGAAGGAAAGGATCAAGGATCCACGTGAACAGAGGTGGATCCGGTCTCAAACAAATTCAAAATGTCTAAGTGTGCAGGAGAAGATCAAAACCGGTCTCCAAGGAGCATTAAATGCGCCTCACCAACTGTCGGAGCATTTAATGAAGAGAGAAGCACTAAAAGATAAATATAACAGCTTGATGGTGACATAAAGTTACTTTCCAACCAATACCAGAAGCGCGTGAACTACACAACCGATTAAATTGTACAAGGATATTCTTCAGATCATCAGAATGTATGAAAATCCTATGGAACTACACTGACGTACAAATCCCCAGCTACAACGAGCATTAAATTGTCTCTAACGGCCAAAGAGACGGTCTAGATGCGCCTACACCTAGCTTCTTCAATTATCAAGATCGAGTCTTCTCCAACGGTAGTATTTATTGCCCAACCTATAAATAGAAGACATTGGAGCCTGAAGAAGTTGCTGATTCTTTACAAGTTTTCGAGAGCATTTCAAATTCACAAGCAATCAACTTTCAAAACACCAAAGAGAACGAGAGCTAGTCACAATCTGTTCTAAGAAAAACTTTTTGGAAATAGTTGATTTATAAATCTTTTCAATCGGGGGATTGAAAAGTGGGACTTAACTTCTAGATCCGGTGAGAGATTAGAAGTGGTATATCCATAGAGAGGACTTAGCTAGATCGGGGAGATTTAGTGGTATATCTTACATCCGGAAAGGAGAGCTTTTCGGATTCAACTGTGAACGGCTTGATTCCTGCCCGTAAAGGAATCCTTTAATGGATTAAAGCTCAGCAGGAGTTTTGGAGACTGGAGTAGGCAGGGCCGAACCAGGATAAAATCGTTTGTGCAATTTAATGTTCAAAGTTATTTAACTGTCTGCATCAGGAATGTACTAAAATCCGGACCCGAAGAAAAATACAAATTGTCAAACTGCTTCCACATGAAAAATAGTCATTCACCCCTCTTACTCGTATTGTCCGTTACCAATGACCAACAATATAATATATATTTTTTCATTTCATTTGGTAAGAACAACTTCGTAGAATGTAATATTGAATCCAACAACAGAAAATACATAATAATTTATTTTATTTTGTTTCTTTCCATTGTATTGGCCAGCCTATTATCTGCATAGGACTTTTGCCTCACCAAAACCATTAACACTTTTGATGTTTTTAGATAGTTATAACATTCAAATATGAGCATGTGTTTTCATTAGTAGTAATGATTATTACTAAATGCAGGGACAAAGCTTCATATTAACAATATACATGTTTAAGAAACTTCATTATTTTTAAGTACACATTTTAAATATATCTCCATACAATAATACTTACTTTTTTTGCAATAATGATTCTTATAGTTTAATTGCTATTTTTCCTTTATATTTCTACAAGATAGAAAAGCATTAATAATAATAACAACAGAAATAATAATGGCAAAATAATTGGTCTCAACTCTGAAAATTTGTACCCAAAGGAGAAGTAGAAGTAGAAGTGTAGAACAATTCAGTACCCGCATAAACAGAAACCGGATCCAAATAATCCAACAAGGCCATAACAACCAACACTCCTACCGGTCAGAGCTCATCTCTCTCATTTGGACTGTTATATCGCCAAACACCAGTCAATCTCATCAATTACAACGATCCTCGTTCTCCTTCGCATAACAGTTTAACATTTCTTGTAAAATTCTCCGAGTTAAGCCTCAATTATCCATCCAATTACATCAATGTCCTCCGATTCTGATTCCGGCAACGGCCCAAACCCTAACCCTAAGCCCCTCGAAAGTCAATTTGAATCGTTCACTATTGAAGACTGCGATCCCGTCATTCAAAACTCGGAAGCATCGGCGGAGCCAATCGGCGAATCTGTTAACATCGTCCGCGAAATTGACGAAATTTCGACGGTTCCGCAAGAGGAATCTTCAAATGATGGATCGCTAGAGGAGAATGGTAATCACGAGGAGAGAAATTTTGAAGATGAGGCAATTGAATTTGGAAGCGAAGCCAGGGTTTTTGTTGATGGTAGTGGTGCCGGCAATGGTGTGTGGAGGAGTAAGCATTCTGAGCAGGAAGTGGACGGACCTCCAAGCCCTAGCAGTAGTGGATATGCTGGCGAGAGAGGGAGCAGTAGCGCGAGCAGTGGCTCGAGGATTGATGACTTGAGCGAAGATGAGATACAGGAAATTGGAAATGACGGTGGTGTCGATGGGGTTTTGGACTCGCAAGCAGCCTGGGTTCCTGGAAAACGGCACGTCAATGAGGTACACTGGTTGTCTAACTACTCAACTCGCATAGTATTTATAGCATTTTCCTGCCTACACTTAATTGGACTTTGGCAATGTTTATTTAAATTTGACCTGGTTATTCATCAGTTTGCAATATGATGCTCAATGTATGTACTCAATTACTACTGTCGAATGCATTGTCTTTCTAGTAACGTATGCTATTGTAGATGGCATCATATCGATTGGCAAAAGGCAAATAGCTGATAACACTCAGGCTGTTGATCCATTGCTATGTTGAGCTTTTTCTGTCTACTTTTAGCATGTAATATCTCAGCAGATATGACTTATCTCTTAGATCAAAATCATGATGGCAGTGTGACTTACTAAAGTTCTATTTTGCATGGCCATACATAGAAGAAGGCTGTTGTGGCATATAATCGACATGAATTGATAAATGGTTTATGTGTTTTTTTCAGTATTCTCTATTTGGTTCGCTGAATGCATCAGTGACTGAAAAATCAATGCTTTCTTAAAGTAGACTTGAAACTTCCACATTTGCTTAAGCTGGAGAATGATTTCTGGGCTTATCTCAAGATTTTGTTATAAAATTTCTAGTTAATTCTTGAATTGCAGCTATAGCCACTAGCCAAGAAACCCAGCCTCTTTAATTTCAATTCTTATTCAGTAATAATAAACTAGTGAGAGAAAATGGAGTTCAAGAATGTATAAGACAAGAACTGAGAACTAAGCAAATGGCCCGTATCATACCTGCACAGTTTATGCTCCGTGTGAAACATTGATTATTGAAGTGCAGGATGATGGTTCCATCTCATGGAGGAAAAGAAAAAAGCATTTCTTTATATTGAGCCACTCCGGGAAACCAATATATTCCAGGTTTGCCTCAGATGCCTTATGAAAAAGAACAAGATTTTATTGGCCTCATCCCTGAAAAGTTGAATTTAGTTTATTGCCGCAATATCTTTAAAATTTCAGATATGGTGATGAGCACAAGTTAGCAGGATTTTCAGCGACCTTACAAGCCATCATTTCCTTCGTAGAAAATGGGTACATATATTTAAGAAGTCCTATATTTTTAAGCATGTAGGTTGTGAAATCTTTTCCTTTTAAGGTATTTAGTAATACTCAAATATCTTCCTTCTTGATTTCAGGGGGGATCGTGTCAAATCAGTCAGAGCAGGAAAGCACCAGGTCTGGTTATAAATTATTATGGAGTTGTGTTGTGTCAAAACCAAAATTTTTCTTTCATGTACTAAAGTTGTCGGGGAATTTTTTGTGAAAGATCTTAGCTGTAAATGAATTACTACCAGATTTATCTTTTCATTTATGCAAGTAAACATTTAAGTGTAACAAAGGCAACAATGTTCACTGTTATCTTTTGTTTGTTGAACAGATTAGATTGATATTAGTTATACCCAAATTTTGATTGAAACTGTTGCTTGTTTAGGTGGTTTTTCTTGTAAAAGGACCAATTTACTTAGTCTGCATCAACTGCACAGAAGAACCATATGAATCATTAAGGGGGCAGTTAGAGCTATTATATGGCCAGGTAGGCATTGGTTCCACCTCTCCTCATCTGAAGTATTTGTTTGTCATCTTTCTGCTTTTCTTCAATTGCTTTATGTTTGTTTTGATGTATAATGTAATCTCATGCAGATGATACTCATTTTAACAAAATCAGTAAATAGATGTTTTGAAAAGAATCCAAAGTTTGATATGACACCCTTGCTTGGAGGCACAGATGTCGTCTTCTCATCTCTTATACATTCCTTTAGTTGGTTTGTTCTCTGCTCTCATTTCTAATAGTTGTGCTTTGCTTCTTTTCAAATAATTGTCTTTATTGGATCTGTAACATTTTGTTCCAGAAGTTTTCCGTTGTTGCTATGTTTGGTGAAATTTGAGGAGTATATTTGCCAAATTCTGAAAGAAAATATATATGCAGACTTTTATTGTGTTGAACTAAAGTGATGGAAACATCAGGGATTACTTAGAGACCTGATGGATAGATATATTTCATGTGCCAGAAGTTCATCAACTAACAACAGTAGCGCTTTTGATCATGAGAGCTATATGCAATGTGCACTATAATATATAAAGTCATTGGTTTGCATGTGTGTTGCATCAGAATCAATTTTGATCCATCATTGAGTTGAAGTGGAGTGCATCTTAAGTTAACAATGGATACGGTGTTAATAATAATGGACCTAACTAAAAGATAGAAGAGCAAGATCTGAATATTTGTTGCACAGGTAGCGTTGTATGATTACTGAACAAATTATAAAGCTTACAAATTACATTTGTATTTGTTCATTTTAATTCTTTATGTTGAGAAACTATGAAGCTTTGGCATCAATAGAACTTCCCTCTCAATTACTACCAGTTAAAGATGTTTTCTATTTATTAGCTTGTTTTTTAATTAGCCTCTTCTATCTGCATGCCCTTGTGTTTGTACTCTTGATATCGTTTTCAAGGTTTTTTTTTTTAATATTGTAAGCTTAGTTATTTCTTTCGCTCTTTATTTCCCTGCATTTTACTTGTGTGTTTATGAGATAACATAGTGGAGTATTCATCTGTTCAGTCCCCATTACAGATTTGACTGTTGGATTTTGTTTTACTTTATCAGGAACCCAGCCACTTTTCTTCATGCATATACTTGTCTTCCCCTGGCGTATGCAACAAGGCAAGCTGCAGGTGCTATATTGCAAGATGTTGCTGATTCAGGTGTACTCTTTGCAATATTAATGTGCAAACACAAAGTAAGCACCTTTTTCTTCCTGATCTTCTTTACATTTTCTTACGTAGCAATATAAGTGTGCTTGATCAATAGGGTGAAAGAAAAGAAACTGGCTATTCACTAAAGTCAAATTGCAGGTTGTTAGTCTTGTCGGTGCACAGAAAGCTTCTCTTCATCCTGATGATATGCTGCTGCTTTCCAATTTCATTATGTCATCAGAATCATTTAGGCAAGTTCAGTAAACTTTGTCCTGTTAACCTTGATAACATGTCAATGTGTAAGTGTGTGCTGGTAAGGTTATATTTATATTGGTGAATTCCATATTTTAACTGTCAACTTTTCCTGCGCATACTCTTTCCTTTTAGTTAATAGTTATACTTAAGCTTTTGTGAGAACTCTCTGTTGTGCCTTCTGTTTTTTTAAGAAAACCTTCTGGTTGGAATTCTCATTTCCTCAATTCTCCTCGCTCTAAACTGTTTTATGACTTGTTTCCTGATGCATTGGTTTCCGTTTATGGAGTTTGGAAAAAGGATAAATTCTTAAGTAGATCTTGTCTACCACATCAATTATGGATCTCCCCATAAAATTGCAGCATGTGGTCATGCTCATTAACAGATTTAATTTCAAATTTGAAAAGGAGATATTAAAACTCTAAGGTCTATTCACTTTTTCTTTTCATTTCTTTTCTTTTTCACCTTTTATGTGCTATTAGTGTCTGAGATAGTGGATAACAACAAGAGACTCTAGAAGTTTATATCCGGCTTATGGTACATATTTTCTCAATTGGCGTTGACTGAAGCAGTATAGGTTGATGGGTAAATCTCTGATAGCACCATGGTTTGGTTCAATCGATATGGACTCACCAGCACTTGTAAACTTAGAATTATCCTGTAGGAAAAAATGACAAAAGGAAACCAAAGAGAAGCTTCTGACTATTTCAACCTCCTTTTGATTTGGCACAAGTTTCAGAACAATTATTGTAACTGTGAATTACAACTGAGTTCTTTTAACAAGTATGACAACACATTGTTTTTTTTTATTTGATGTCCTCATGATGGATAAAGTTGATGTACAAATTCAGTCAGAGATGAGAGAGCCATTTTCCCTTATGTTTGGTTGTTGTCGAAATTTGTTTTATGCATATTCTTTTCTATCGTTCTTGTTTAGAGTGGTCAGCCTCACAAATATATGGTGGTGGCGGCCTTTGAATATTGCCTTATGCATTCTTTTCCCTTTATGCAGGACCTCTGAATCTTTCTCACCAATTTGCTTGCCAAGATTTAATCCCATGGCATTTTTATATGCTTATGTTCATTTTTTTGATGTGAGTAAATTTGAATTAAAGTCAAAATTCCTATTCTAGTTCATATTAAACCTGTATATGTGTGTGTCTTTGTATTTCTGATGCCATTTAATATTGGTGCCATTGTAAATTAAACGTGATTCACACTTGAATTGGACAGGTCGACACATACTTAGTGCTTTTTACCACTAGTTCGGATGCCTTTTATCATCTAAAGGATTGCAGGTAAATTAAGTTGTAAGCTTGTGCGTCTATTGTCATTGGACTATAGGACTAAGAGAGTTGTACAATTTTTTGTTCGAACCTGCTGGGCAATGAAGAAAGAAAATTGCTCCCATTATATCTTTAGATAGGGGGAAAGATTTAGAGAATGTCTTTATTACTACTTAAAGTCTTTAACAGTACTATCAAGGTCTAAAACCTTGGGTTAGTGGACTTGGTGTTGTACAATATACTGATAACCATACTCTCTACATTCATGAAAGTTCCAAATTAGCTCTTAATATGTGTAATAAGCATTATTCTGCTGAACAAGCTTTAAAAGTGTCTAATAGAGAATGTGCTTCCTAAGTCCATGTAAACTAAACCTCTTTTGTGTGAACTGATAATACATCAACATCTTATTTTCATTGTGAAAGAAACGATCAATTAAAGACTTTTGGCTGTGTCATGGTAAAAATGGAAGTGTTCAATAATATGATTAATAAACATTTTCTCATGTGTAAGCTGTGGAGGGTACGCGTTGCGTGGCTGATGGTAAATTGTTTATTTATGATAAGGAAATTATAATCCTGTTAGTGTCATCATTGCAATTTTAGTATTTGTTATAAATTTCCTGCATGCTAGATAGAGTCTAGTTGAAGGAATCAAATTTAAATATCAGCATTTCATCACAATTGAATAGCTACTCGGTGGTTGTGTACTTTAACTTTCAAGGGAAGAGTATTTTTGTTTTCTGAATTATCAATGGGATATACTATGGTTTTTTCTGTTAAAGGTTGCAAGTGACAATAGAAGTTCACAAAAAAACATTCATACATAGACCATTTTTTATATTCAATGACAGAATCATAGCAAAAAACTTTTTGCCCAGTGTCACGTTTTGTACGCAGATGTTTATTAATTTTAAACAGTTTGTTTAAGACATATTTATTTACTTATCCAGGGACTTAGTAATAGAGTAATATGCTAACTTCTCCGTATAATTTGGACTAAATACAATTAGGCATTGGAAAGTGTAAAACTGCAGGGGTCTTCAAGACTTTTTAAAACATGTGTCATTCCTCTGTCTCCTTAGATTCTGTTGACATTACATCTTGATCTTGGGATATCAGGAGTCACCAGTATCTTTGTTTTTCTTCTTCCTTTGGCTTGTCAGGATTCGAATTGAAAAGGTTCTTCTAAAGTCGAATGTTCTGAGTGAAGTTCAGAGATCGATGCTAGAAGGAGGGATGCGTGTTGAGGATCTGCCTGGTGACCCATTACCTCGTGCCGGAACTGCTTCTCCTCATTTAGGGCAACACAGACTACCAAATGAGTCTCCTGAGAGACTCAGAGAGCCTTACATTGGCATTGGTGGTCCAGCTGGACTTTGGCACTTTATATACCGCAGTATATATCTCGATCAATATGTATCTTCCGAGTTTTCATCACCGATTAACAGTTCACAGCAGCGGAAACGGTAATACGATTTGCTTATCCGTTATTTGACCTAAATTTTATTTAGCTTCCATAATCTGATAGTATTGATTGAACTAATGGCCTGCTTTGCAGATTATATAGAGCTTACCAGAAACTTTATGCTTCCATGCATGATAAAGGCAATGGGCCTCACAAAACCCAGTATAGAAGAGATGAGAATTATGGTAACCTGAGTTTTTTCACTACTTTTTGATATAGGTTATGTATGTCTTAGAATGGAGGTACTTTTGAGTTTTCTTCACATCTGGTGATTGGTATTAACTGCTGATATGTTGGTAATTGGTATTAACTCATGATATGATAATGTTCTCAAGATCATCAAAAACAAGAAAAAGAAAATGTTCTCAAGATAAAGAATAGGGTTCAAGGTTCTTAGCATTTTGTTCCTACCATTGAAATAAATTTTTGCGAGTTGTTGAAAAACTTTGATAACTTGGCTGTGGAATTGAAGTTATGAAAATAAATTTTTATTGCATTGCATTTGCCCCTAAGTTGTATCGTGACTTAATTATCAAAAAAAAAAAGTTGTATCGTGACTTCATTCCAGCACCGGACATTTCCTTGTTATTTTTTTTTTCCTTATTATCTTGTATTAGCAGCCATGTACTTTAGGATTCTTACAGAAGGTATTATTACTCTTGCAATTTGTGTTTCATTGCAATTATTTGCTTCCCTGATGTTATTTTCCGAAGAGTCAATTTGCATATGGATGATTTTTGTTCAGTTCGTTAGACTGAGTTATCTCTATTTGTAACAGTTTTTGCTAGTTGAATATTTCTGCAATTAATTGGATATGTTTGCTTCTCTTTTGTGACAGTTCTACTCTGTTGGGTTACTCCAGATTTCGAACTTTATGCAGCATTCGATCCACTTGCAGACAAGGTTCTACCCACTTATTTTTTCTATATAGTTTTAACTCTTTAAGACATGCTACTTATATCAAAATCAAATTAACCACTTTTGCTTTTATTTGTCAACATACCTGTCATTTGTAAGTTTTTTGAAATACAATAGCATATTAGTTCCGGATCATGTATTATTACAAGTCGTCCAACTTATATTTTCATCCAATCAATCACATGTATATTAGTCTTGTTGGAATATTGAGCTTATTGTTTGAATTGTAATTTTCAGGCTTTGGCAATAAAGACCTGCAACAGAGTTTGCCAATGGGTGAAAGATGTTGAAAATGAGATATTTCTACTGGGAGCAAGCCCTTTTTCATGGTGATATCCCAACACTGCATGTACATTACTTTTGTTTTCTTAGAAAATATCTCACATATAATTTTTCCAACTTACTCGATCTGTATGTTCTAATAATTCACAAATATTTTCTGTGTTTTTTCTTTACATCCTATTGTATTGACCGGGCTACTTAAATGTAGCAGCATTCATTGTGCTATAGTTTAGAATAGAGGGATCATTCCAGTTCCAGGTATGAGAATAAACCGTTACATAATTGCTTTCGGGTTTAAGCATTTGAACCAGTCATGGCTTTCATTTGTACTGTATATGTATGCATTGTTTCCTCCACGAGGACTGAACTCGATTAAACTTTGTATTTCTCTAGAAATTTCACTGATTTTCTTCTTTGCCCATGATCAAGCGTTGCTAGTAATTTATGTGGACCGGTGTTTTACATTGTATTATAATTTCTTCATCGTGTTAGATGTTGTACGTCTAGAACTGTCTTTAATATGCATCGGTATTTAGAGGGAACTAGTCATTGTATGTATTTTTTTCATGTCATTGTGTACTATCAGTGAAGAGCTCCACCTATTATTTAGATCAAATTATGAATGCCTATAATTTCAAAACTAAATTAGGTTCTTTATCTTTTAGCTTTTCAGCCATGCGAAAAATTTCTTGCATTATAGAGAAACTTGAAATAATTTCAAGTTTTTTTTCACCCTCATTGTTTGCTACTTAGAATAGAATACAAGTAGTCTAACCCATAATGCTGATATTATCAAGTCATAATTGACAAATGTACTCTATGGTAAGCATTACTATAAAGTAGGTCAATATTTTTGAAGCATTTAAGAATGACATACAGTTATAGAAATACACATAGGATAACAGGTGGGGTGTAATAATTATTTTAGTTGTTGGTTTGGTTTATGGATAAACTGTATATTCTTTATGAACCAACTTTTAAAGACATTGAGTGTATGGACCCAATCAAATCAAATCCGTAGAGACTCATTTGACATGCAAATTGGTAGTTGATCATCATTAATTTGCCATTAAAACTGGTCAATCCCCTTCAATTTTAGTTTAACCCTCTCTACCATGGTAATTGTTGCTCTTCCGTATTTTTCTTCCTTCAATTATATGATGTACTATTACATTGCATGTAAAGTCCCATTCATCATTATTTCGACCAACAACCCCCTAACAAACTAATAATGTGCTCAACTTAAAAGATTGTACTCCTATCGATTGGGAAAATTTTTCAACTCACAAACTCCACGCACAAGTTCATTCCGGCCAACAAAAGGGAGTAGCGAAGCGCCCTTACCCACAATCTTTTTTATTGGGGACCAGATATCATGAGGTGGAAAAAATATCTCTCATGTGATGTTTGACAAGTATGTAAATGCGTTTATACCTAGAACACACTTGTACAATTGTCAAATATCAAATGGAGGGTATTTTTCCACGTCATAGGACCTGGTTCTCGTTATAATTTTCCTCCTTACCCAAAAAAATAAGTAAATGCACCAATAATGTAACTTTAAAGCAAACTATTTCATAACTCTTTCACATTCTTCCATCAAATTCAAGATTTATTAACCTTGTTACATCAAAATAATTCCAACCGTTTCTTCATCTTCTTATTATCGATAAGAAACTGTTGATTAATCTCAATCTTGATGAGCACGTGCCAATTTCGTTTTGCGTTTTCAGCAAAACCTTAGAAAAATGTCGATTAGTGAAATGTGAAATAATATTAGAAGTCCGGCAAAATTGCACTCGTAAAGTAATATGATATTCGTATTTTGAAATATCGCTAATAAGTATTGCATCATGTTATATTTTGTTTAAAATTATAGTAGACTACATTGATTGACATAAGTGGCACGCATAAGCTACTTTTTTTTAGCCCAAGTTGATATACCACTCTAACATTGTAGGATATCTCAAATTATTTTGTACCCTCATTTTTTCATCATTGTCATATTAGATCGGTGCTACGAAAGAAACGTGTGAGAACAACTTAATCTACTATGTTGAATTGGCTTAGTTGTGAGGCCAGTGCTATGAGAAATATAATGTAGCTTCATCCGTTAGTCAAATGAACTAATTCATGAGCTTTTATCAGTCTAATTCAATAATTTGTTAGCGATCTTTCATTTGATATTGTTTACGAGCTTTCAAGTCAAAACTTTAACATGAATGTATTTAGTTCAACTACTGATCAAGTTCCAAAATTGTATTCATAATAAACCGATCATTAATAAATCGAGTCGAGCTACTACCGAGCTAGACTTTTGAAACGAATCAAAACCATAGAGCAGGACAAAAAGGAACATCTAAGCACTTGTAGGAGATGTTTGCAGTAAACTTTGCAAGTGGCATCTAACAAGCTTGCAAACACTCCTCTATAAGACTCGTAATGACCTTATATAGGACTCGCAAAGCCAATCCTTCATCGAATTCGGAGGAAGCAATTATAAATAGATAGTCTTCTGTTCTCATTACAAGGCATGCATCTTATCTCACTTTCTCATCTCTTTAGAATGTTTCAAGCGTTCGAGAATTTCTGTTCTTCTGAAGATTGAAAATTTGAGAAATTGTTTTACTATTGGAAGATAATAGTCGAGGATTTTGTTTGGTTTTGGATAAAATCAACAATATTTTCTTTTCGATATGCCATTTTCAATAGTACTTGTGTGGTTACACATTGAAGACAAAAAATTGGACGATGTCGGCTTATTGTTATGATCTCTTACTAGTTCTTATGAACTTTTGGATTATTTCATTCTTGTCGTATACTTAGTTTAACTTTACAAAAGAGTGTGTGTGGCTTTTCAAAAAGGAAAAAGAGATATTTGAGAGCACACAATGACATTGTACCTCAATTCTCATATTTCTCTATAGATTAATTGTGCTAATAATCGGAATAGGAAACACTATATCTATGGAAGAGTTTCATGGTCTCTTTCATGTTCTTCACTGTAAAAGGGGTTTGAAGAAAACAATTCAAACCACATAAAAGTTACATAGAAAACTCTGCTAAAATTTTCCATGTGTTTATCCATTTAATGACGTTGAAATTTTATATGTGAGGCGAAGTGGGAAAAGAAAGTGGGAAAAGCTCAAATATTCTTCACATTTAATATTTAGTTGTATAAATTCCAAACACTTATCTACTATTTTATGAAGAAAAGATTATTGCTTAAACATGCATTTTTTCTACTTGTTTAAAGTTTTATTGACATTAAATTCACATGCGAAGCTAAGTGAGGAAAGAAAGTGGGAAAAAATTGAATACTGTTATAACACATTTATATTTTGGCATCATTTGTGGACTAAATGCTTCCATTCATTTTTACAAAAGTAATTAAACTCTTTGAAGTCAAACTCCATCTTCATCACAAATTATAAGTAAATAAGATTAACATTAATTAGTCAAAGATTACCATTTTCGTAGATTTCAAAATTTGTTCCCCACTTACCTTCTCCATGATAATGAGATCTTATTCTCTTAAAATGACCATAATGCCCCCTCTTTATTTAATCGACTTAATTTTTTTTGAATGCAAATAACTTCACTAATAATAAAATGACCAATTACAAGCACGAAAGGAAAGGCGGGTAAGTGACTCATTCCCTTCTATTTTTCGAATAATCAGAAGCTCTAACTAAACGATGAGCAATCTGATTAACAGACCTACGAACAAAAACAACTCTAACATCGTCTTCTTTAAAGGATGTTTATTTACTAATGTTTCTGGGGGCACTTTTGTACATTCGGCTTCTGTATTACTATTGTTTATGGCTACAGCATTATTAATGAGTCGATGATGCTTATTAAAGTGTGTGGAGACCACCACTTACCATTCTTACGTCAATTAATTAA
>CAOJBJ011116252.1:0-12679 GCA_948291685.1 Euphorbia celastroides | reverse complement strand
TGAATTTATCTTCTATCAAAAGGTAATAAGAAAACATAAGTTAGGGTATATGTGTAATTTCTTAATCATTTTACTTTAATAATTATTTTATAATTATTTATCTCCCAAGCATAATATTTACCTTTCTTTTATAATTCTATCATATTCTTTTTAATTTACGATCCATTCATTTTTTTTACTTTATAATCTCTAGTACTTTACTCTTAAGCAAAGCCTTTGATGAAGTGTACTACTTCCAACAATAATATAGAGTAAAATTAAAAAATATATATATAATTTTTGCATTTTCTTATCTTATTTTGTGATTATCTTTCAAACCATGTTTTGTGCATCATTGTTCGTCTCTCATTTTATCTTTCAAACATCATTCATGGTGATATATTTTTTTGACAAAAAAATCAATTTCTTATATTTGGTAGATACTTGTAGGAACCTGATAGAATTTTTATATTCTATTAAAAATTTATTCAAATAATCAAGTTTATGTTTGTAGCATATTTCTACAAAATATCATATATTAATTAGCACCATATAAGACACCTAATAAATTCAAAAAGTTATCAACAATCAAAATCACGAAATACAAAAACTATTGTCTTCCTACCATGTAGATACCATGTATCTACAGATGAAATAATGAATTCACAATATTATTCAATCTAGTTCACAGCAATATATATACACAACTTGACGATAATTCCTAATTAGACTAGGCTAATAATTAGTCTTACAGTAGAAGTGGAATACTAACTAAATTGGAAATACTAAACAATAGAATTGCTTATTCCTTTTTACGCAAGGAACCCCTATTAGTCAATATTCCTTTACACTCCCCCTCAAATTGAACCGAGGAATCAATCACGGTCAATTTGCCTTTCAACCACAAAAAACGAGCTTTGCTTAATCCTTTTGTAAGGACATCTGCAATCTGATCTTGAGAACATATGTATTTGACATTCAATATTCCTTGAGCGACGAAATCACAAACGAAATGGAAATCAATCTCCAAATGCTTGCTACGATTGTGGAAGACAGGATTAAGAGTAAGATAAGTAGCACTCAAATTGTCACAATAAAGAGTTGGCTTAGTGACAGGAGAGAAGTGAATCTCTTGAAGCAATATTTGAATCCAATGAAGCTCAGAAGCTGCGGTAGCTAGGGCTCGATACTCGGCTTCAGTTGAAGATCTAGACACGGCTCGTTGTTTTCGAGAACTCCAAGAAACAAGATTAGTACCAAGAAAAATGGCATAGCCGGAAGTAGATTTTCTATCATCCAAATCACTAGCCCAATCAGACTCAATATAACCAGTAAGAATATTTGGAGAAGGCCGAAGAAACAATCCATGGGAAAACGTTCCTTTCAAATATCAAAGAACTCGTTTAAGTGCACTCCAATGATCACACGATGGTGATTGCATAAATTGAGATATTCGATAAACAACATAAGAGATATCTGATCGAGTGAAAGTCAAATATTGCAATCCCCCAACTAAGGATCGAAATAAAGTCGGATCCTTAAATGGTTCACCACTAGTAGTAGTTAGACGACAAGAATGAGGAATGTGTGTGGAGATTGATGTGCAATTTGACATTTGAGCACGGGCTAAAAGCTCCAAAACATATTTCCCTTGATGTAAAAACAACCCACCGTTATGCCAGACCGTTTCAAGACCAAGGAAGTATTCAAGCCGTCCTAAATCCTTTATAGCAAAATGAGAAGCCATATATGTAGTGAATTGAGAAATCATTGAATTATCACTTCCAAGAATCAAGATATCATCCACATAAATTAAGCAGAAAATCGTAAAGCCAGAGCCATGTAGAAAGTACAATGACGTGTCAGCCTTAGATCCTTGAAATCCAAAGCGGACTAAAGCTGCAGTTAAACACTTGTGCCATTGACGTGGAGATTGCTTAAGGCCATATAAAGAACGCTTTAGACGACAAACAAAGTCAGGGTAAAGCGGATCAATAAAACCTTGTGGTTGCTCCATAAAAACACTCTCGTTTAATGAACCATGAAGGAATGCATTTGAGACATAAAGATGTTTGACAAACCAATTATTAGAGAGAGCAAGAGTCAGTAATACCCAGATAGTAGTAGGTTTGATAACCGGAATAAAGGTGTCATGAAAATCAATTCCTGGACGTTGTTGATAACCTTCTGCCACTAATCGAGCTTTATATCGATCTATGGTTCCATCAGGTTTCTTTTTTATACGACAAATCCACCGACAACCAATCAAATTTTGAGTAGGATCACGAGGAACAAGATCCCAAGTGCCATTTTTCAACAAAGCTGTGTACTCCTCGGCCACGGCAGCTCTCCATTCTGGAATTTTTAGTGCAGCAGCAACTCCCTTTGGTTCACTAATAATGGATGCGGTGGTAATAAGAGAAAAAGGTTGTTGCGGTTTGAGATGGCCTGTTTCCTTGCGAGTGATCATGGGGTGCTGCTTGGTTCGAGATACCATATTGGTGTGTTGCTGAGGAGAATTAAAATTTCGTAATTAGTAGGATCAACAATTAAAGAAATGCCTTGATGTGTGGACGATGTAGTTGGAATAGGAGATCGAGACACCGTATGTGAATGAGTTGACTGTGATGGAGACTCTGTTGATGACGTAGAGTATAATTTAGTAGGAGATAATGGGCTAGTGGGCGTAGGGTCCTCAACATGATTAATTGAGTTGGTGTTTTGGGTTGAATTAGGAGGCGTGTCATGATTTTGCATGGGAGAATGACTATTAGCAATTGGGTTGGTGGTTTGGGTAGGAGCAGGACACGTTTCAAGAGTGTGCATGGGAGAAGGATCATTATTTAGCTGTTGAACAAATATAGGTTGTTGTGGGATGGGCAATTGAATTGTAGGAGAAACCGTGGGTGGTGAAGGATCTTCAATATCATTTAACTTCAAACCTGGGAATACCTGTTCATCAAATAAAACATGGCATGAGATATAAACACGAGTAGATGGATCAAAACAGTTATACCCTTTATGTAACTTGCTATAGCCAAGAAAAATACAAGCACGAGAACGGGGTTCCAGCTTATGTTTGGAATAAGGTCGAAGCCAAGGATAACAGAGACACCCAAAGACACGTAACAAGGAATAATCAGGCAATTGACCAAATAATTTATGATACGGTGAATCAAAGCTAATCGTAGAAGTGGGAATCCTATTAAAGGTATAAACAACAGAGGAGAATGCAGCAGTCCAAAATTTGATAGGAAGATGAGAATGGTGTAACAAGGCTAAACCACTTTCTACAATATGACGATGTTTTCGTTCAGCACATCTATTTTGCTCAGGTGTATAAGGACATGAAACTCTTTGAGTAATACCATTTTGAGATAGGTAACTAAGGCCTGAAATTCTCCTCCCCAATCAGCTTGAAACATTTTAATAGACATATTAAAATATTTTTCTACTAATGTTCGAAAAGTAATAAAAGTGGGTAAGACTTCGGATTTCTTTTTGAGAAAATAAATCCAACAATATTTGGTATAATGGTCAAAAAATATTACATAATAGGTGTAGGTAAAAAAATATCATAATATTTGATTGGTGCAGGTCCCCATACATTTGAGCAAATTAATTCAAGTGGTGCGGTAGCCTGAAAGGTGGAATGTGAAATGGTAATTTGTGCATTTTACTGGTGGAACAAGCATGACATAATGTAACTTTTGAACCAGAATAAGAAATTTTATTATTAGAAAGAGCACGCTTAACAATAGGTAAAGATGAATGACCCAAACGGGCATGCCATAAGTCTAAAGAAGCTAAATGAATTTTTGGAGACATCTTTGTGGATGGTAACATTAGCAAATATAAGCCTGCATTACTCTGGCCTTGGTATAAGATCTTCCTCGTTTCCAAATCCCTGATGAGAAACTTTTGAGCAAAAAATTCAACAGAGACAGGGTTAGAGTTAGTTAAAGCATAAACTGATAATAAATTTTGATGTGAACTAGGAACATGTAGAATATCACGAAAAGAGAGAGTTCTATTGCCGAAAGAGAAAGTAGAATTGCCAATATGAGAGATAGGAATTTTCATACCATTGCTAAGTTGTACTTCCTCAGGTCCTTGGTATTCAGAGTGAATAGCAAGGTTTGCCACGTTTGAAGTTAAATGATGAGTTGCTCTAGTATCCACCACCTAAGGTTGTGAATTGGTGTTTGTTGTGGCTAGGTTAGACATAGGTTGATTAGGTTTTGGAGAAGGGCATTGGCGGGCTAGATGTCTCAATCCCCCACAATTGTAACATGTGATATTCGAAGTATCAAATCCAGCTTGTTTGGTCTGTGGTTGAGATAATTGTTGATGTCCTTGAAAAAATTGTTGTTTTTATTATCTTGATGTTGTTGACTTTGCCACGGATGATGGACCACTCTACCTCTGCCTCTACCTCGTCCGCGTCCTCGACCACGGGAGGCTCCACTAGAACGTCCAGCAAAGTGAGCAGATGGTGAAAATAATATTTGCGGCTCATGTTTGTTATTTTGTAGCAATCTCTCTTCATTAAGCAACATACCATATAATTGGTCAACTGTTATTGGCTCAGTTTTGATTTGTATGGTGTGAGCAAATAATTCAAATTTCTCACCCAACCCCATGATTATGTAATCTACAAGATCTTCATCAGAGACTGTGGCTTAGAGCAGCCAATTGATCTGTCAAACCCTTAGCTTTTTGTATATAAGTAGAGATGGAATCATTATTCCGTTTGAGATCAGTGAGTTGACGTTTCAAACTCCGAATTTGGAGACGTGATCCAGCCCCAAAAGCATTCACCAATTTTTCCCAAGCTTGTTGAGCACTGGTTGCTCCTACAATTAAGTTTGCAAGACTGGGTTCAATGGATGTTAAAATCCAACTGATGACTTGACTATCTTGTCGCTCCCATAAACTATACAATGGATTTTCAGAACCTTCAATCTCACGCGGTGGTGGAGATTGGCTTCCATCAATATGATGCAAGAGTCCGTAACCTTTCAACATCATCTCTAATTGCAATTTCCATAGTAAAAAATTCCCTTGGTTGAGGCGGATTGGATGTTGGGTGACAGAGGGAACAAAAGTTTGCATTGTGTGTGGAGTAGCAATAGCAGAGGCCGAGGTAGAACTGATCAAGGAACCGGTAGCTGTGTTTGTGGTGATACAATTCGTGGAGTTTTCTGCCATGATTCAAAAGGGGAAAAAAACGGAATAGAGGCTGTTGAGAGTTGGGTTGCTCTGATACCAAGATGAAATAATGAATTCACAATCAAGTTCATAACAATATATATACACAACTTGACGATAATTCCTAATTAGACTAGGCTAATAATTAGTCTTATAATAGAAGTGGAATACTAACTAAATTGGAAATACTAAACACAATAGAATTGCTTATTCCTTTTTACGCAAGGAACCCCTATTAGTCAATATTCCTTTACATCTACCAGATATTAAAAAAACAAAAATGCAACATCGAATACAAATTCATTCGGGCAATTCATCAAACCCCTTATGTGCAAACTCTTTGTATCAAGCAAATTTGAAATCCTCAGTCAAAAGTCCAAAACCTCAAAAGGAGAGGGAGACGCAAGCGGTGAAGAAATCAAATATAACAGCGGAGGCAACAGAATCGGTGAATCGGACAACGACGAGGCATAAGATTTGACATTAAAGGAAAATAGCTAGGAGAATAAGTGAATCGATGGAAAGGCTTGAAAAAGAAGTTAGAGGAGTTTCAGAAACATAAAATTGTAAGGAGTGTAATAACCAATTTGCAAATTTAAAATTGGTTAGAAAAAGGGAAATTAACGTTTATATATACTTATTACAATATATTTACATAAATCACCTGTATTCAATTTATTTTCATTGGTTGTCCACCCTAAATTTAATTAGTAGTGTTCACGTTCCTCATATATGTAACACGACATCCATTTGAATTCCAATTCTCTTTTGCTTCTTCTTTTCCTTCTCATATCTGATTCAAATTCGTCATCTTTTATCTCTTTCCTATGCCAACAGCCATATGAGCCACCTCATATCTCTTATTTCTTCTTTTATTGTTCCTTTTTTTGTCTTCAATTTCATCATATGAGCTTCCAATCATTCAATCTTCAAAACCGCAGAATGAAATTTAAATACTAAGTGTTTGATTTGCATTCAAATAAATGAATAATGCAATTGATGCCCTTAATCGTGTCGTCTACTTGATTTGCTGCTTTCTATTTGTTTCGCATTTCTCAGATTTCTTCGATTTTTCTGATTCTGATCTCTATCAATTAAATTATATGGATCCAGTGCTATATAATTCTCGATTAAATGTGATGCAATTTCTTTGACTCTACTCGATTTCTGCTTTTTTATTGTTTTTGAATTGCAATGGTGATGGAGATGATGCAATGGTGGTGAAGATGATGAAGTTAAAAGGATGCATACAAGGTGTTTGATAAAATGCGTATTCAATATGTAAGGGATCTATAATGCATATGTATTGAATATATAATGGCTATGTATGACTATGTAATGATTGTGTAACTCATATGTAATAAATGCGTATGAGATGTAATTGTTTTTTATTAAATCATTTTCAGAATTTTGTAATGGATATGTATTGAATATGTATTGCAATCAATGTATAATCAGATGAGTTCTCAACCAGTTTGGAATAATGCAAATGTAATGAAAATGTAAAGCATGTGTAATGCATATGTACCACATTTGTATTATGTATGTAATGCATATGTAATGAGTATGTAATGCATATGTATATACAACATATACAATGGCAATATTTATCTTTTTGGATGCTTGGCGGTGTTGATTTTATTATTTGGACATTTATGACAATAATTTGTGTTAGTGGACATTTTTTTGAAATCAAAATTTAAAGTTGATATATTATTACAAGTTACCCTTAAAAAATTAAGAGATAATGAAAAGGACAAAGATATGATTAACTTCATAAAATTCTCTAATATAAATTTGTCAGTGTTTCGATATTATCAAAATAATCATAAAATACGAAAAAATAAAGGGGCAATTGAGGTTCACCTAGTTTTAATATGAGAAAGAAGAGATGAGAAGCCCTCTGAGATTTGAATTCTGACGAATTAAGCACAATCGTCTTGAGATTAGGGATTTTTTGAGCTGCGGTTACAGGCTTTGAGAGTTGTTTCTGGTGAGACTTGAGAGATTTCTTATTTCGAGCTGAGCGGATTTCTGGAGGAGATAATGACGTTGAGGGAGAGGAGAGAGAAGTAGAGGATCAAAACATGAACAGAGTTGGGAGAGCGACGGTGGATGGAGGCGGAGGGGAAATTCTTCCAAAGAGATGCGGCGGCCGACGTCTATTCGAGCGACTGTGGACGGAGGCGGAGGGAGGATTGGAGGAGAGAGAAGCAAGACAAGTGAGAGAGACAGGAACATTGAAGGGAGTGAGTGTTAGGGTTTTGTGGTTTGAAAGAATATAGAAGTCTATGGGGGGAAGTTTATTTTTTATCCGTCGAAATTTTAAGCGGGACAATTCCTGCCGTCTAATTTTTTATTGTTCATCGTAATTCTCGAAATACTTGCACAAAAAGTCTTGCCAAAAAATTGTTAAAATTACACTTTCATAGTTCTTGAAACACTTTTAAAACACTTTGTTAAATGTGTTGTGAAAATTTTAGTTTTGTGAAAATTTTAGTTTTCCTTAAAAGTCACAACATTTTTATGCAACCCCAGAAAAATTTGGTTACACCAGACCACCTATGATGTAGTGTATAATTTCCCTATTTTGTGATCCAATGAGAGATCGATTAGGACCCCAACTCATATAGTTTATACTCCCAACCAATGTAATATGATATCGGTTTAGCATCAACAAAAAAATTATTTCGTTCCAATTTATTTATTGCCATGTTATAAATCAACATTATTTTTAATGGAAAAAATAGAAGATAAGTTACAATTTTATATTGACCAACTTATTTCTATGATATGTAGTCACTTTGGTCATATCATGGTTTTCAGACCCGAATCAGCCATCGAATGAGTGAAGAAATAAGTTCATGAATTTAAGGTTCAACCGGATTAATTTGATAGTCGAATCGGATTGTCTTAAATTATATTAAAATATTCATTTCAAAATAAATCAATATTAAATATGTAAATATAAATTAACCTTACCAACAAATAATAAAGATTTACATTGATATTTTATAATTTATATTGGTATTGCAAATAAAAATACAACACAACATAATCTAATAAACTAATGAATCATTGAAGTTGAAATTAGTTTGAATTCGATCATATTGAATTCATATTATGCGAAAAATCAAATATATATTGGTTTGAAGCATAAAAAAATATCTTTATAAAGAATAAATTTGTTTAAGTTTCTGAATACAATAAAAAAAATAATATTGTGTTGATTGATTAAAAATTATTTTATGTCTTTACTTATATTAAAATAATTTTAGTACAGAATTTAAATGCAATTGAAAAAATATATTTGAATTATAATAATTTATCAAATTCATATAACACATCAAAATATAAATGTAATGCATTCTTCGTATTTTTTTATCAAAAGCAATTCCTGATAATGGTTTATAATATAAAGCCATAGTATGATAGATTATTATTATTATTATTATTATTATTATTATTAATTGATTGCACTAGTCCAGTCGTAATGTAGGTAAGCTATAAGTGAAAGGTCTTGAGTTAAAACTCCATTGTCACCAATATTTTATAAAATTGAGAAACTGATGAACTGTTTGCAGTTGAATCGTACCAGATATTGACTAGTTCTTGACTTTGTCAAGGATCAGGTGAAACCCCACCGGACAAGAGACTACTTTCAGTCGAATCCGGTTCAACTGCCCAGTTCGGTTCGGGTTTTAAAACCTTGGGTCATACTAATTGTTTTATAACTTTTATTAGTGAGCAATCTAGCCAAATAAATTTTGAACCTAGGTTTAAACTAAGACGATGACATTGAATTAAATTAACAAAATGTAATCACCGTCTATTTGGTAGTTTTATCAATTTTATTAAAATTGGACCGGATTGGCTTGTGGTTTCGTAATTTTGTAAAAACATGTTTGTGGTATTTTTTTTTCAAAACCATGTCTTATGATTTTAGAATTTTGCAAAAAAAAAGGGGTTAACTATAAAGTATGTTTTTTAAGAATTGCAGTTTTGATAATGTTACACAATTTATTTCAACAAATTCAATATTCATATATTCTAGCTATAATATTTATGAATTATTTATTAAAATTTGAGTAATTCTAAAAAGTTCTGATTTTTTTAAATTTATGATCAATTTTTAATTAAAAAATATCAATAATACTGAAAAAAATCTCAAATTCATCACTAACGTGTATTTTATTTTTTATAAAGAAGCCTACAAAATTTCACTTCAAAATGGAGAAGATTACATTTTCAAATGTAGTTTGAAAATTTTGAGAAACATGTTTTTGCAAAATTTTGAAACTACAAGACATGTTTTTTTAAAAAAATAAACCACGATTCAAACCAATAGAACCGTGAAAATGTGGCCATAAGTTATTGAGACATTCATTTATTTAAATATTTTGTACATTTAAATATCATATTTGATAATTTTATATTTTATATGTTAAAAAACCCGGTCAAATTGCATCAAACCAATTGAACCGTAAAAATGGTGAACGAATAGTTTCACCGATTCGACGTTCGGTCCAACTTTAATAACATTGAGTTTTATACATAAACAAAGTCAAGCTAGCATTCCTTTTCCAGACCTTTTGATTTGACTATGGAATATCGGATATATTAAAATAATAGAAATAAGAGATCTACCTAAATCCGTTTATGCCCTGAATGGAATTAAATATAAGCCGCATTGTTGCAGTGGTGTTGTTATTTTATTTTCTTAATGATAAATATTATGTAATATATAACTCAATACCTTTTTTGTATACTGACATAACTTTTCATTTATTCCATATTTAGTGCAAATAATAGGCTGTTTGCTATTATTGCTAGTCATTTGTGGTTCTTGTTTACCAATTCTACACCTATCTATATGTTGGTAAGAGGTCTTGGGATCGAAACCCAATCTTTTAAAGGATATACGAATTACTAAAAAAAAATTTGTGGTTCTTGTTCACAGTTTGCTCATGGTTGACTGTATACAATTTAATCTTTGGTAAGAGTACGATTGGGAAAGTTTAGAATGTATCCAGTCGTTTGGATCCTCAAAATATCCGGAACATACAATTTCTGGGGCCCCACATATTTTTAATTTTTAATTGAATCAATGTTTTTTTCAAAATTATGAGTCATTAGATGTTTTGACGGTTCAAAGGACTGGGTACATTGTAAAAATTCCCATTACGATTAAAATGTAAACTAACACTTAAAGATATTGAGGAAAATAATTAATAAAATTAATAAGTTAAAAAGCCCCCTTATATTATCTTTTTATTTGGGTTTCGATTTACCTTCTCCTTAGGTTCCTTTGTTCACTTAATAAAACTGAAATTCTTCCAAATAGTCAAGTAAATCACCATTCACTTGCTCAAAGTTGAAGAATAATGTATTCAAGAGGAATAACAAGTTGTGATGAATATTCACTAATTTGCATAAATTTATTGAAACAACGATGTGATTAGCATTTAGCAATTTCATAATTGTAGAAATCAAGATTAGATATTTGAAAGTGATCGGTCAACTAATCATATAGTCCACCCAGTAAAACAAGAAAAATGAATAAATTAAATGATTAAAAGTTGGAATAATACTTCAATATAACAATAGAAATCAAGATTAATATATTTGGAAGTGATTTTGTTCCATTTTCACATATTCTTTTTTGTTAAATATGATTTTTTAATTTAATGTCTTAATCTATCCAAATTTGTAATGTCATAAGATCACAATCAATAAAACTAATACTAAATTGTAGCTCTATCTTTTCATTCGCTTATTTAAATCAAGGTTTAATGCATAAACAAGGGTCTCAACTTGTTTCATAAAACCTTCTGTCTCCCACAACTTTCAATGTGATTCCGGAAGGGCCTCAACTTTTCAAAAGTAGGTCAAAGAAGGGCCCATGTGCCACGTGTCAACATCTGGTTGGTTTGACTTTTCAAAGTTGTCATTTTTTTTATTTTTCTCTCTTCAATCAGAAGTTAACACGTGGCATAGAGGCCCTTCTTTGACCCACTTTTGAAAAGTTGAAGCTCTTCCAGGATCATATTGAAAGTTGAGGAAGGTAGGAAGTTTTTCATAACAAGTTGAGGCTCTTCTTTATACATTAGGTCTTAAATCATATTAGATAGTAAATAACTGAAACTGAATAGATCTATCACTTTATTGAATAATTTTGTGCACTTCATAGCTGTTGAGATTAAGGACATGGAGAAAAAAATATTAAAAATGTTCTCTGTGTAATTTAAAAAGAAGCCACGTTCTACAGAAGTGGAGTTGAAGTGTATTTAACTAATAATTCAGAAGAGACAAATTGTGTTGTATTTATATCTAATTGCCAATAATGATAATGTATAAAGAGACAATTTTATGAAATTTCTATGAAGCTTCTTTCTATGCCCCACTTTCATTCCTTTTATTCAGTTCTCGCATTATTTGTTTTCCATTTCTGTCTATGCCGCCTTTTTGTCACTGATTTTAATCGTTTTTACTTTTATATCGCGTTGGAAAAGATAGGTTTAATTTAAGCATAATGCATCCGTTATTACAATGGCTACTATTTTAAATGTTACCTATAGTGATACAACATAGATAATATTGCTATATACTTATGTTTTAGAGTTATGTATAGATAATGACATGAAGCTAAACATAGGTTTAATATGTGGCATGCATGTGGTAATTCAGTGCATTAGTTTTGACAAATATAATAGACTAAAACTTAAAAAACAAAAGAGAAATTGTTGTAATTAGCTTGTGTTTTTCAAATGTATTCAAATTTTTAACTAAAATAGAAATTCATTGTATAAATACCTAAAGAATTGGTATTTAGCTAAGTTACCCAAA
Source organism: Euphorbia celastroides (assembly GCA_948291685.1). Taxonomy (NCBI): domain Eukaryota; kingdom Viridiplantae; phylum Streptophyta; class Magnoliopsida; order Malpighiales; family Euphorbiaceae; genus Euphorbia; species Euphorbia celastroides. The sequence continues at coordinate 643 of CAOJBJ011116252.1, read as the reverse complement.
ACAAAAATTAGTAGGCAGTTATGCGGCTTATATAATAAATTCAAGAGATAGAATAAAGAGGGGATACAAAAGTGCAACAAATATGGAAATAAACAAAAACATCACGTTCATCACACAAAAAGATAATATAATTTTGAAGGGTTAATGGAAGCACTCACTTTATATTATCTTTTCCTCTAGTTCTTATCATTTTAAGTTAACTCTAACCGTATATGAATATTTATAACCTCCTTTTTCTGATTTCTTCTGCTTCATCCAAAACCTTCATTTTCATTTTCAGTACAATCAATGATGTCCATTTCTTCAGGTAAAAGACAATAGATTAATCCTCTTCCTTTATCATTTTTGTGCTCTGTTCTATTTCAAAATGGTTTTACCAGTTATAGCTCTGGCCAAACTCAAGCTCTCATCCCTTTCATTCGCCGCCGGCCTTCTCTGCCCGTTTTTACTCAAACTCGCCGGAAGTTTATGGCTGGTTCGCCGGAATCACTCCGATGGGATATACTCATGGAGGCTGTTCATATTTCAACTGAGTCGAATCGCTTTCCAAGAGATTGATAGAAGCAGTGTAATTGATAGATTGGGCAGAGCTGTGCGGTTGATTTGGCAGAGGTTTACTCAGGTGAGACGGTCGCCAGCCAAC
>CAOJBJ011115906.1:0-16987 GCA_948291685.1 Euphorbia celastroides | reverse complement strand
AAAAGAAGCATTGAGACTTAAAGTCTATAAACTAATTTGGTGAAATAAACCCAACTCGGCTAAAAAGCCCACCTTCATGCATAAAGCATCCCTTGCCTTTCAATAGGCATTTTTCCGAACTACATTGACTTTGATTTCCCTATTCAATATGGGATATGTAGGCCAATCTGTAATTAATTACGGCTTTTAAGTCAAATAACTAAAAAACACCTTTTACCTGCATCACATTTAGTCCAACACAAAATCATGACATGTTCCCCGAACCCTTCTCTGGTTACATTTTTAGGGTTTTCTTAATTGACCTGAAATAATTTAATTAAGTGGCGACTCCTAAACACAAGGCTTCATTAGAGGTCTAACTTGGTATAAAACCAGTGCACATGTTCATCAATCCGGTTGTCATATTCACAATCTGGTGACGCATGTTCACACCCCTAGGTTTACCAAAACAGAGTGAACGCTTGTGAGGACTCTTAGAAGCTTGTTCCCTAGGTCAATTCTGAAGGAATAAGGTTGGAGGAAAAGTAAAGATTGAGACGCTCTAACTTTGTTTACTGTGCATCTTTAACCTTGTTAGCTATGCAACAATGTTTTCTACATAAACCCATATTCTATGTATAGCCATGCCATTGTATTGCTTGTCATAATCACCTTGTTTCATATTCTTCGAAAGGCTGAATGAGCAAATTGATTAAATCCTAGATCGATCGGAAAACCAAACCTCCACCCACTACGGGCATCATTGACACTCCCAGAAAGGCACCCCACTGGCGACCTAACCTCTCGAAATTGTATCAATACCTTTCCCCATTGAAATGAATCTTATGGCATTTCCTTGAAATGACAAAAAAATTGTTTCTTTGCCCATCGCATCCTCCCAAATGATCCAAAAAGAAGAAGGAATTGAATCCAAACCCCTAACTCGAGAAAAATTCTTCATCTGCACCTGAGACAAGTAACGGATATCCCACTCCGGTAAGCTAGCAAATAATATAAAAGATTTGAATTTGATAAAGTTGTTTTTAAAACAAACATGGGCTGCGGGGGTACCGAACCTAATTATAATAAGGGAAATGGGAATCCTGCTTTGATTGTGAATAATTAAAAGGAAGTAGCACTGTCCTTAACGGATAGGGGCTTGGCTCTTTCTTCGAGTGACTATGTGCAGCAAATCTAACTTGTTAGCTGGACTAAGTGCCCTTTCTAGGGAGAACATTGCCTGGTTCTTTGCCGCTCTTGATTCTACGTAATCATGTCTATAGCATCAAAAATCTTGATTGAAACCGTGGGTGACCACCAGTTTGACCTTAGAGTCGGTTCCACCCAGTAAGGCACATTGTTAGGCATTCCTTGAATGACCACCATTTCCCACCATATCAAGCCACCTTTCCGCCCGGTAAGGCACATTGTTAGGCATTTCTAGAATGACCATCGTATTCGGCCAAAGCGAGCCATTTCTTCATCTAGTGAGACACTTCCCTCGACATTCTCTGAATGACTGATCGTTTCGGCTATTCAAAGCCATTGACCAATGAGTCACTTTTGTCAATTAAAGTAATTTCTGGCATTATTAGCATGACGACATTAGGTGTAGCTATAATGACCAAGCGATCAACCTCTAGGGTCACCCCTTCTTGGTAATGAAAATTACTGACCTCTTGACAAATTTCCAAAATCCTAAACTACCATTAGTCCAAATTCTGTCCCACCTTATCTATCTAAGATCCTTTTAGTAATTCCTTACAAGCCTGAAAGAAGCATAGGGAAGAAGCATAGGCTCTCTCATCATCATCAATGTGTGGCAAGATTAATGGGGCATGAACGCTGACTTCGTGTTTCCCTTGAAAGGTTGGAAACGAACCGTCATTCGCCTAGATCAAGTCTCGAAAACCGTTGAAAGTTCTCATCTAGTATTTGAAATGGAATAAGGACCTTCTATTGAGGAAATTAAGCGTCTCTTGCAGATTGAGGAATTCTTCAATGCTTTCGAGTCTTATGCTCGGACTCGTCAACCATCAGGGTCAGGGGATTCAAGTGTAAATGAAGATCTAATTTAAAAGATAGCTGAATTGGATGAAGAATTTAAGAAAGTGTAAAAACATTATAAGACTCTTCTAGCCACATATACAGACACCAGCAAAATTGATCTTACGGAAGTAGCTCCATTACCTCCCAATTTCGTCATGCCTTATATTGCACCTTTTAACAGGACTACATCTCTAGAAGCTCATCTCGAAGGGTACCTCCGCATCATGAAGAGTATGGGGATAGCTGATGTCCACATCCTTAATCTGTTTCAAACCACTCTCCGTGGTACTGCCATTGATTGGTACATGAGGTTAAAACTCGAAGTTATGTCTGATTGGGAGCTTCTTAGCAATGCCTTTGTTGAGAACTTTGCTTATAATGATAAGATGAAGACGACCCTCCAAGATTTGGAAAGAGTTCTTCAAAAGCCCAATGAGTCTTTTGAAGATTACTATCATTGATGGATGGCTGTGCAAGCTTTGGTCAATGGACCTTTGAAATTGCAAGCTCTAGTAGCCAAGTTGGTAGAAGGATCAGCTCAAAAGTACCATGAACAAATGAAGATGAAAACATTTGACAACTTCAAAAAAGTGCTACACTTTGCGAAGAGATTGGAGAAGTATGAGAAAGAGGAATAATGGAAACAAGAGGAATTACTAAGTCTCAATAAAAGTCGTGGATTTGATAAGCCAAACCAAGGGAAGCCTCCTTCTGCTTGTTATACCTCGTACCCTCGTACCCAAAATCCTGTTGTTAAACAAATCGAGACAGTTTCCACAACTGCTCAAAAACCCCTTTACCCATGGTAGAATCCCTCTCCCAAATCTTCACCACATTAAGGAGGGCTAACATTCTCCAAAGAGTCTGGTCCTTCGCTCCTCCTTCTCTTGAAGAACTGTGAAAACTTTTGTGCCTACTATGTAGTTAAAGGACATAGAATAAATAAATGTGAGCCTCTCCTCAAAGACATCAAGTAGCTCATAGCTAATTGAAATTAAGAGGAACCTGAGAGAAAACCAAATACTCAAAATAACCCGTTAACCAATTTCCAATAAGTCAATTCCATTCGAATCCGTACCCAAGAAAATGAGAATGATCATATCTCAAATGTTGTTTATCATCCCGAAATTTGATCGAAATCAATTGCACAATGATCTCTGCAACTTGGATAGAATGATCAATGAGCTCAAAATTCCTTCTGAGGTATTTTTCTATGAAAACATACTGGCTGCGAACTTCCTTTCTACATTGGAGCGCTTCACTGAAAGCAATGGCATCCACTTATCACGTTATCCCTTAGTAATAATGAAGTTTTTGAAGGGAAGTTCTCTTACTTGGCATCATTCTTTGCTTCTGAGATGGTATCTGGATTGGGAGTTTGTGGCCAATGAAATGCTTAAGACTTTCATGTTTGATGAAAGAGAGGGACCTCATTGTTCATCTGGCTGGGACTCTCCGAACATTGATGAGTTGGCAAATGGATTTCAAAATGTGAAGGTTTTCAACAACAATGATATCGCAAGATGATATTTGTATGGTGGGGAAGGGAACCCTATCATTTTCTTTAGTGACTACCAAGAGTTCATGTATGAGCATGACATACCTGATGAGGAATATTCCATCAAGTTTTGAAAGGAGAAGCCCTCGACTAGTATAATTCTCTTCTAGAGCTAGTGAAAACTGATTGGGAAACACTCGAGCATGAGTTTGTCCAACGATTCATGGCATACATCCTTAATCCTGCAATGTCCGTTCTAGAATATCCCCCAATGTCTTCTAATGATTGGGTAATGAATGCCAGACGATGGTGACATTGACCATCCATGGTGATAGTGTCAATTCAAGAAATCCACCCTAAAAATCTAAATATAAGTCCTTCGGATCCAGATGACGAGTATGATAGAGAGCCAATGATTTTAAGGAACCATGGATACATAAGCACTGATGATCCTCATGATGATTAGTTTGATGATTCATTAGAATATTTTGATGGTAACTACACTTCTGAAGACAGCTCTAATGATTATCATATCTTTCATCTTGAGAGGCACATCTACACCATCAATGATGGGGAAGGTCCCATTGAGCAATACATCTTCCATATGATTCTGGGTGCGAGAGATCCAAATCCTAATTAGTGAGATATGTCCGACATTGACTGGCATGATCACATCTACCCGTATTATCTCAAATGTCTAAGGTATGAAGAAGCTTATCCTTCCATTAACAAGGACGCTCCGCTTCCGAATGATCTAATGTCCGATGGATCAACAAACCCAATATTGCATGTTAAGAAGTTTATGCTCCTTATGGAAGTCTGAAATTTGCATTAATTTAGGTGGACGAACTTATTCATTACTACAATGGCTGGAATGGCAACCCCTTAGGTGGGTACTTTATCAAGGCTACAACGTCACATTTGGACAAGGATGAGCTATGCCTTCTTCTAATACTTTTTTTCGAGCATAGCATTTAAGGAATTTACTCGACAATGCCAATGATATTTGGGACGAAGCTTGACCATAAGGGCACCAGATCCCTCTACTCCAGTCAATATGATACGAGTCAACAGTACTGACAAGACTATGCTCTCATTGATTGGTCAAGTCAATACAAGCAAGGAGACCATCTCTCTTGATGTAAAAGCGCTCTCCAGCAAAAAGCCTTCCAATCTGAACGAAATCAAACTATTCGAGGACTTTGATGAATTCGAGGTCTTCCATCTTCCACTCTACTCCATTGAAACCAAGACTGGAATCCAGTTATTCCCTGGGAAAATTCTGGCGCCTATCACCAAGAGCGATAGAGTTATTGGTCCACCTGAGCCTAATGCTTCCTTCTATCGATCTCAACCAAGCCAGGGTTAAGGAAACCCTGCTAGTTGATCAACTGAAGTCTGTCCCAACTAAGATCAGTATTTGGGAGCTGGTGCTCACATCTCGAGAACATCGCCAAGTCATAGTCAAAAGGCTTATGGAAAATGAGGCTCCTGTTCAATCAACACCAGAGGACATTTGTTCTTTTGTAACAGACTTAAGCAAACATCATACTCCTGAAATCTCATTCAGTCTTGAAGATTTGACAAAGGAAGGCACAAACCATAACCGAGCATTGTACTTACAAGCTTGTGTGCTGGGAAAGATCATGCCATGCATCATGGTAGACACTGGTTTCGACACTCAATGTCTGTCCCTGCAAGATATTTCCAATCTTGGGAATACCTGAAAGCAAACTCTCGAAAAGCACAATTGTGATCAAAGCCTATGATGACTCCAAGAGAGCAGTTATTAGCACATTTGAAGCTATGGTAGATTTTGGAGAAGTTTCATTTGTGGTCACATTTGTAGTCATTGACATCCCAGTCACGTTCTCTCTCTTACTGGGAAGACCTTAGAGGAATCCCCTCAACACTTCATCAAATGGTAAAAATACCATACAACAGAAAAGTGGTGGTATGGAAGGTAGATGAATTATCCACTGTTGTTACTCTCAATGTTTATGTCAATTATGTTTTCACCATCGCTCCTATAAACGAAGAAAATGACAAGACTATTACTCAATGGTCTCCATTGGCGATTCGAAACATGGAAAAGTATCTTGAGCTTGGAAAAGGATTAAGGGCATGTGGATAAGGTGTTCCTTTTTTCTAAATCAACCCTGTGGAATGGAAACCCAATGGCTTAGGTTGGACTATCAATTCCAGTATGAAAAAGGGCACAACTAATATAGTTGTCAAAGAAAAGGAGGGGCCTTATAATGGAGAAATTGAGGCGCTCAATGTAAATGAAAATTGGGTCCCTGGATTTGAAATATTCTCCAACATTGTGGACTTTCAAAAGCGAGGTCCTCAATCACTCCTTTAGATTGAGACAGTGAAAAAGGTTCCACAAACAAAATTGTTCCGCTGGATTCGGTAAATCCTGATGTTGATGAGCTCATTGATAAAAAAGCTTACTTGATGAGGACACATCTGAGTATCCTCAGGCAAAATTCGCTCAAAACTTCCTCAGCTACCCCCATATGGAAAGGCAAGGAAAAAGTCACTAATCCCCTAGAGCAACTAGCTCGCGTAGCCCAATTCACCATATATAAGGATGAATTGTGCTCAATTGAAGACGAAGCAACCACTAGTGATGATAATAATGGCGAGGATGTCCTGATCGATGTACCATTACTATTCAATGAAGGCTATGTAGTTTATCCATCACATGGCAATAAAATGAATAATTTAGCTTATTTGTGTGATGTTTTTACTAACATTTTTGCATGTTCATTATTGCATTCATCCTGCATTTTTAACATTTCCGATGCATCGGTCAAAGAGATCAATTTGAACACTGAAATAGACCCAAAAATGGTATCCATTTCTAGTGAGTTGTCAGTCGAACAAGAGAGAGAATTGACAAAAGTATTGAAGGAACACATCACAGCTTTCACCTGGTCCTATGAACACATGCCTGGAATGGAACGACAGATTGCAGAACATCGCATTCCTATTGATCCGAATATTCGACCTGTCAAGCAGAAGTTAAGGAAGAAGTTGCCAAACAGATTAAGGCAAACTTCTTAGAAGTTGTAGAGTATCCCACTTGGTTGGAAAATATAGTGCCGGTTGCAAAGAAAGATGGAAGAGTCAGGGTTAGCGTTGACTTTAGAGATTTGAATAAGGCCACCCCCGAGGATGATTTTCCGCTCCCCCATATTGATGTATTGGTTGATAGCGCCACTAGAGCAATGATGTACTCCTTTATGGATGGATTCTCTAGGTATAATCAGATACTCATGAATGAAAAAGACAAGATCAAGATGACCTTTATAATAGAATGGCGAACCTACTGTTATAGGGTCATGCCTTTTAGACTGAAGAATGCAGGGGAAATGTATCAACGTATCGTGACTACTCTTCTTCATGACATGATGCATAAGGAAGTAGAAGTCTACGTCAATAATATGCTCATAAAGTTGCCTACGGCAGAGCAACATCTCGACGTACTCGATAGATTCTTGAAGCGAATTGAAAAGTATAATCTTCGCCTCAATCCAAAGAAGTGCATATTCTCAAGGAAGCTATTGGGGCATGTGGTTAGCCAACAAGGAATCGAGATTGATCCTGACAAAGTTAAAGCCATTATTGATATGTCGGTTCTGAAATAATAAACCAATAAATGGGTGATGTATTTTGATGGAGCAGTCAATAAGCGAGGGGTAAGACTTGTGTAATCATCACATTGTCGAAGAGACTCAATTTCGAGACAACAAACAATGGCACATAATACGAAGCATGTCTATCTGGAATGAATTCATTGCTAACACTCGGAGTAGACCAAGTTGAGATCATAGGAGATTCAGCATTGGTCATCAGACAAGTCACCAGAGATTGGGACTTAAAGGAAGAATCTCTCAAACTATACTTGGAAACCATATGGATGAAAGCGGCATTATTTATTTCATGTGAATTCTGATATGTGCCCCGAGATGAGAATCAAATGGTTGACGCTCTGGCTACTCTGGCATCTATGTGGGAAAATCTGCAATAATCAGAAGTTAAGAATTCACATGAAGTTAAGAATTCACAAGAATAAAAAATCTGGCATCTATGTGGTTGAGCTCTAGCTACTCTGACCACTCAGACCATTGATTGTTAAAGTAGCTAAAACTCCTTGCTACCTTCTCCATATCAATGCTGAAGAATCAGAAAGTGGAGAACCTTGGTACAAGGACATTGCCCAACATCTCAAAGATGGATCTTACCTAGAAGAAGCTAGTGAATCCGATAGAAATACTATACGGAGATTGGTTGTCCAATTTAAAATGATTGACGGAGAGCTGTTCAAGCAATCCACTAACGGCATGCTTCTTAAGTGCCTCTCACAAAAAGAAGCCCAACAGATGATTCAAGAAGTCCATGCAGGAGCCTGCGGCCCGCACATGAATGGAGTGATGTTAGCTAAGAAAATCTAGAGAATGGGATACTTCTGGTTAATAATGGTTGGTGATTGTGTCAAAGAAGACAAGCGTTGTCACGAATGTTAAATATATGGGGATTTGAGTCACCTACCGCCAATTGAACTTCAAGCATTATCTACTCCATGGCCATTTTCTTCATGGGGAATTGATATTATTGGTGAAATCAAGTCGTCTTCAACTAATGGTCATCGATTCATAATTATGGCCATTGATTACTTCTCGAAGTGGGTAGAGGCTGAATTCTACACAACTATCAGCGCTAAGAAAATGGTGCAATTCCTTCAGAAACATATCTTCTCGAGATATGGGGTCCCTCATCATGTAGTGATTGACAATGGCATCATATTCCAAGGAGTGACAACGGATTTACTAGAAGAATACAGCGTTGAGCATCATCGCTCCTCCCCCTATAGGTCTCAAGCCAACGGATCTGTTGAAGCTGCCAACAAGGCTCTAAAGAAGATTTTATCTAAGATGGTAGCCACTTGCAGAAGATGAATGGGCTTGAATCATATACGAACAATTGAATCAAATTAACGAATCGAGATTAGAAGCATTGGATCATTTGCAAGGCTACCAGCAAAGGATGGCATGATCTTATAACCGCAAGGTTAAGAAAGGGAATCAACCCTTCAAACTGGGTGACTTAGTCTTGAAGTAAGCGTGAAAGACTCACACTGATGTTCATGGAAACCTTTAGCCAAATTGGGATGGTCCGTTTGTGGTTAAGCAATTTTTTTCACAAAGGAGCCGTTAAGATTATGGATCTTGATGGGAATGAGTTCATCAATCCGATAAATTCTGACAAGCTGAAGCACTACTACGTATGATGTTTGGAAAGACTAGGAAGGGTCTCTGGCAAAATTTAAGACACAAAATAATGAGATTTTTTGTTAGTAACAAAACCTGAAAGCCAGATTACATATTGGATCTAAGAGATAAAACTAGAGGCTGCTTCCTTGTATCTAGTTGTGATCTCCCTCTTCATTGCTAGATTTTTGCAAACACATATTTCTGAAAGCCATGACAAGTACTAAGCATCGACTTGGATGTTGAAATCCCGAGTTAGGTTCACATTTTTCATTCGGCGATGGTGCAACGATGTTTCGATGTGTTCATCCCAGAAATTATTAATTGCCCCAAAGATGCCATTGAAGATATTTGGAAAACATTGCTCATAGCCGTACTGCCTCCTAAGTCGGTCTGGCAAGTAAAATGCTACTTTTGAGAATCCAAACAAGATAACTCCATTGTTCTCCATGTTCACAACAACTCGATTGATATTCAGCCAAGGGCATATCCACACAATGTCATCTATGGGAAAATTCTGAAGACGAGCACGTCAGTTGTGAACCGAGCGAGCCTGAAAGCCGCTGTCCACCAGACTTCGGCTAAAGTCTTGAGAAGGATTGTACTTGCGCCCTAAAGGAGGAGAATAAACCCCGAGTTTCTCCTTAGCCATAGTTGCAAAATGTGGCATTGTAAGGGATATTGTGCCAAAACATAATGTCAAAAGGGGAACTATCTCTACCTGGAGAAGTATCTTGCTATCGCGAGATGAAACAGTGTCATCATCATGAATAGAATCAAGATAAAGAGAAGTTTCAGCTAGAACAAAGCTAGAAACAGATTTCCTCGCTCTCATTTACTCAAGCACGGGAATAACCCCAAAGCTATAAGTGTCTCCATCTATTTCACACAAAAAGCATCAAAAAATCAGGAAGGTGAAGGTCCTTACCTAGCTCTCCTCGGTCGGAGACAGTGTTCGGAAAACTTTAAGAGCTACTCTCAAGTTAAGGCTAGAATCTTCATTTTCACCACTAGACTCGCAAGCTACCAGTGTAGCTTGAAGAATTTCCCCAACTCACGACGAGATCGATTGTGGAACCTAGGAATGACAATGCCACCATTCCTGGGAATTTTCAGAATTGCTTCGAAGTCCTCCAACATCGGACAAAGCTTGTCACGCCAAAGCGGAAAACGTGATCAATGGAGTCCTAAAGACTTGTTGTAACTTCGAGAAAGTTATCATTTAGTGGAATTTGGGAAAAAGTTTGCGTATTCCATAAGCCGTATCGCTTGACCTGACGCCAATCTTGATCGGAAACTGTCATCGAAAAAGCCTTCACCTCAATGACTAAGACAAACATCTTTTGCTGAGAATTTCAAAAGAGAAGAAAAGAAAATTGTGATAGAATGAATGTAGAAGCCTCTGCAACTGCTATTTATAGAATATGTCGGGACTTGCCCAACTGGTGATCTAGTCGATCGGCTAGATACCCACTGTAGAAGAATAGTACCCGAGTTAGCCTCTATCTCCGGCAAGCTACAAAAGGAATAGAAAAAGTTTTCTAAAAAGTGAAGTGGTCGTTTGGCCCCTTTCCTGATGAAGACAAGATGATTCGTTTAGTGCATTGAAGATATCTGAATGAAAAAGTATTAATGGTTTCATTCACAAAATGATCAATTCTTTACAAGCCCAGAAAGTTCAAAAGAAAAGAAATGATAATGGCTACATAGAGCTGAAAGTCTATCCTATTCTACTGCTAGAATCCACCGCTCTCCGGGAATAAGGGAAGAGTGTATCTCTCGTACAGGACATCCGATTGGTTGGCGAATTGTATCGCACCAAACTAGCTCGTCAAGCCATGAACTTGATCCTGAAACACATTGCATTGTGTTGCATTTAGTATTTATTGTTATATTTGCATTTGCATATATTGATTGCAGGTAAAAACACATATCGTCATCTCAAATGGTACACTAGCCGAGAAAACTGGATACTGAGGAGTGAAATCTCTCTTGAAATCCATGAATGGAATCGATCCAATCCCGTAGTCCTGATGCCCCATCACAGGATAAGAACCTGAAGTTGCACCACAAGAGCTTGTCGCACCTCTCTTCCGACTCCTCTTAGCCTGATAGTCAAGGTTGGACAAAAGAAATGGCATTGAAAATTGAAAGGAGATTCTATTGACATACCCTACGAGAGGTCTCACCCTCATTTGCACCACTCTGGTCGCCCTGACCTCTGGTCCCTAGGCCATCACCTATGTCATCGTCATCATCATCATCACCATAGAGCCCCGCCAATGAGTTTTCCTCCGGAAAACCAAGAAGAGCAAGCCTACAGAATTCACTGTAAGACATATACTGTGTAGACCGCTCAGCTCTTAAGTTGCTCATCTGAAGCCTACATACAATGAATGTGTCTGAAGAGACGTGAACCTTGAAGCCATCCCTCATCAAAGTGAAGAAGTCGTCCTCAACAAGGTCAGGCTAGAAAACCAATTTCTAAACTGGTGGAAGAATAATTCAAATTCCACCAGTGTCGATCCGCACTCGTTCCCTGAGATACCACTCAATGGAGCAGGATCCGCACAATAACAGTCGCCTGTTCATGAAAGGAAAAGTCGGTCCATCAAGCCCTAGTGGTTGCCAGAATCTAAAAAGGAAAGAGGACAAATGTAATTTAAGCTTAATTGAAATGAAGAATGAATGCTACGGGTTCATAACTCTCCTTGAGAAACGGTCCAAAGGCGATCGATGAACTCGATGTTCTTAAGTGCACTCCACTTCTGGAAGTAGAATGGATACCTCATAAATCAGGCGAAATCAGGTCGTTCCCTTGTCCCGGGCCCTGTAATGATGTTCTTCTCAAAGAACTAGATCTGCAAAATTGAAAGTTAGTCAAAAATAATTGGAGATGCAGAGACAAGTCAAAGGTCAAAAAGGTACCTGAACAAGTGTCTGGCTACCCTTGAAGTACATGTTCTGCAAGCGAGCAACCATGTTCAAGGCAAAGAATGTCTGGGCTAAGATCGTCCTTCCCTGAGCCAGGTCATCAAAATGATCCAAGCCCATCAAATGAGGGAGCAAACTCATGTTAAGCTGAGAAGATCCCATCGGAAAGAATAGCTGAGTCATGGCGTAAAGCATGAAAGCTCAAGCCTCGACCCATGGACCGAATGCCTGAGGGTTCTTCTACCAGAACTTTGACAATCTTGTCTACAAAGTGGTTCTTGTTGTCAAACTTGATGAGCCTAGTCACCAACTCAGGGTCATGCAAAGCATAGAACCCGTAGTTGAAGTCAATGATGACTCCATCAAATCGAAAGACAAGAATGGCATAGACGTCGACTGGAGTGATGGTGTACTCCCCACAACTGAGATGGAAAGTGTGGGTCAAGTCAGACCAATGGCTGAAAAGCTGGCCAATGGTACAGGAGCGAATCCAAGGATATCCGCGTCTCCTGTTGTAATCCTGAAAATGAATGAATTGCTCGAGGGATGTCTCATCTACGATAGCTCTCGTGAAAGGGCTAAGCTTGCCATACCATTGTTACGGCTCCTGAATGTTCCCAACCTTGTGGGTCGCGATCTGGCAAAGTTAAATTTCATTTCAGAAAAAAAGCATTTCAAATGAAATATTGCTTTAAAAAATGAATTTTTGAGCTATAGAAATCTTATGGTTTTCCTAAGAACTATACCTTTCTATAAGCATTTTGTACCTTACATAAGGGTATATCGAATTATGATTTCCAAATGAATTTTCACTGAACCCTGAATTTCCAGACCTATTGATTGTTCGAAATTATTGTTCAAATGCTATTTTCATAGAAACTGCATTTCAAAAGCTATTTTCCTAAAAAGGCTACTTTCCTCAAGATGGACCTATGTGCAAAAATTTAATTTTCCTAAGGTTCAATCTAAAATTTTTCTAGGGTTCCAAAATCCTAAAATTGATTTTATCAATGTAAATTAAATTGAAAAATGGTTGAAATTGCTAAATTGAACTAACCGGTTTCCGCGAGATACTTTTTATTCCCAACGGATATTGAAATGCATTTCCCCAGCGAAAAATTATCAAAATTGCACGGATCCATAGCGGACCACCAAATGCACAATCCCTATTGGATTTTTTGACAATTTATCTACTTCAGAAAATTGTCATTTCAAAATTGTTTTCAAACTGTATTGTGCCTCATGTTTACCATACTCACTAGACACGCATCATCACTTTAATTTCCTTGCAATAAAAGTTCTGCGTGCAATGGGCAAACTGTAAGCACGGTCCACCCAGCCTGATGATGAAAATTTAACATGCCTCAAGGTATGGACAAACTAGTGATCGGAGCTGGTAAAAGACCAATTCGTGCATCCAAGAACTCCGGAGCTCAGACTCCACAACCCCCCCCCCCCCCCCCCCCCCTCGAACCTTGATTCAAAAAAATCGGAGCCTTGACTCCAGAAAACCCTGGAAATGTAGAAGATTCTAGAAAATGCTACAAAACTTTAGAATCATGGTTCCACCAAAATCATTCAAATCTTGATTTCGAAAACCCCGGAAATCACCAAAAACCCTGTTTCTAGAAAATTCAGAAATCGAAGCCTTGACTCAAGAAAATCCCAAAAACCCGAAAACTTTCTGAATTCTCCCAAAAGGATTCAACAGAAAGTCAGAAAACTCCCTCACACTTGGCAATTAGTTGGTTGATTGGATGACTGCTACGTGGCTACTTCCAAAAGGCCTGCTAATTAGCCGATTGGCTATGTGCCACCTATACATAGGGTTATAGGCTGGTTCTAGCCGAACAGACAAATTAAGCCAAGGGAAAATTTGGCCGGCCGGCTATTTACCTCCCCCAAGATGGCTACAAAAAGGCCTCTCCCCCCACCATTCCAAACCACCTCTCAAGTTTGGAAATCACCTCTCAAGTTCCAAAACTTGATGACATCTCTTCCTAGCCTCCCTAAAGCCATTTTAAGGCATTTTCGAGCTTTCTTAAGTCATTCTAAGTCCTCTCTGATTGATTCTTTCCCCCGGAAAACCGATCCTGAAGCTATCGAAAGATTCTAGTATCTAGGCATCGACTGACTTCACCCAAAGCCATGCATCTCAGGCAAACCACTATTGGATAGTTGAGGATCCGTCCAGGACCTTTCCTATACCAATCCTCTCGAAACTCTATCAAAATTCTCGCAGAGATTTCACTTCCTATACCCTTATATAGCCTCATATAGCTTGGGATTGTCTATCGAATCATCGATCCTAGTTGAGATTCTGCTGAAACTAAGGACCCGCCTAGTTTGTATATAACTAAAGTATAACCCGGAGTTCTGCCGAAGTTCTCCCAAACTATTGCAGAATCAGTCCGAAATCAACCCATCGAAAGAACCCGACCACAAGGAAAGGTAAATTGAGGGTTCGTGGCTCTAAGCCCAACTTTATTGTAATGACTGATTGTATCAAAAGAATCTCTTCATGGTCATGGATTTCTTTACATGAACCAAAGCAAGGATACTCTGTAAGTGTTTCTTACCCACACACGACTAACAAAGCGATTTTGCAGGGTATATTGTCTTTACTTTATAAAGAAAGCATGTAATCAAATCTATCTTAGGGACATTGTAATGTGATTCATTTCATGCAATGTCATACTAATGATGGATCAATACTATGAGTAATTATTTCACATGAACCCGTTTCTCTGTTAATTCCTGGTTGTGAACTGAACCAGATGGCGACTCCAAACTGTTTTTTATGAAAATGATTTGCTATTTAGAAATAGTTTTAAGAACCAAGTGTTTTCAGAATATCATAGCCATCAAATGTCCTTTTAATGTGGATATTGGGTATTTAAGACCCTGATATCCAAGCCACAGGATCGATTTTGATGAAAGTTCTCCCTCCCGCTGCGATTATGTGTCATGGCAGAAATGTTCTATCTACCCTCCAGGTCCATGGTAGTTAAATCTTTTTCTCGCCTGCTGGGGATCTAGTGGGAGAAGAGAAGGTTTGCCCGCTCACATCATCTAAGCTTTAGGCATAACAAAAAACTAGAAAAAGCATAACAAGTTATTCTCTAGTGAAACTTGAAATTTTATTTTCAAACCTTCTAAATTAGGATTGATACTCAAGCTTTCCATTAGAAGTTTTTTGAAATCATCAAATCTTGATAAATTACTAATAGCTAAACCAGTAACTTTGTAGCCGACAAATATGAAATCCTCAATCTTAGAACCATAACAATGCAACAACACAAGAATTCGATCCATCCTAAATAAGAAAAAAAAACAAGAAAGAAATCAAAATTAAAAATGAATTCAAACCGAAAATCTAAATCGTAGTTGTGGAGAAGCAAAAACTGAAGGAATTCATCATTCAAAAAGTCAACTGCAACGGTGGAATACTGGTAAAAAATTCTAGAATTAAAAAGGACCGTGTTTATTTGAATACTATTTGATGATATAAAGTGACAGGTAAGCAATCTGAAGGTTTACTTGTGAGAAATCTGAGAAGAATATGAAGGCAGAACTTGATTGAGGCTTTCAACTGTAAGCCCTCCAAACTCCTATGTGCGAACTCCTCTCGATTTGAGATCGTTGCTAAACGATTGATTGAATGAATGGGAAGAACTTGGAGAAGAAGAGCAAACAACAGCCTCACCCCTTTGGAACGTGTTCTGCGTTTTCCACTATGTTCGATTAGGGTTTTGGGCTTTTATTTCTCTATTTATATTTAATTCCTAATCCAATCTAACTAGAACTCTTGTTTAAATTAATAAATTAGTCCTTAGAGTTTCTTAATTTAATAATTAAGTCTTCAAACTTAATTCCTTAAATAAATTGAATCCCTAAATTTATTAATTTAACCCCAGGGAATTAAATAAATATGCAAAGTCAAATTAATTTATGTTTCATATTTTTTTTTTGATGGAAGAATAATTCATTAAGAGGAAACAAGCACTTTAAAACTGTACAAAGATGGGGCAGGAAGTCTAACAAAAAGATTGGCTCACAGCTCGACAACTAACAA
Organism: Euphorbia celastroides; assembly: GCA_948291685.1. NCBI lineage: Eukaryota > Viridiplantae > Streptophyta > Magnoliopsida > Malpighiales > Euphorbiaceae > Euphorbia > Euphorbia celastroides. Next base: position 1,173 of record CAOJBJ011115906.1, on the reverse strand, counting down.
CTATACAAAACGAAACCCAAGACTTTACAAAATTCTAGCACATAAGTCTCTGTCAGCTGAGGTTTTCGCTCTTTTCCTGAACAAGCTCACACGACTCCTAATCACGAACTGGATTTGTTGAAACCAGTGTTCAACCCTTCGGCAGGTAAGGGAGAAGACATAAGAGTTCCTGTTAATCCATACCGCATAGGCCACGGCTTGGACAGTAGCTATGATCACCATGTCAGCAAGGGATGTTCTAGCTCTGTGGATCCAGAATTGCCAAGCTTCAATATCATATGAGATCGAGACGGGCCCCAACCAGCCCAAAACTTGCGTCATCAAGGTTCTAGAATACGGGCAATCGAAGAATAGATGGGCATGAGATTCCAGAGCCGAAACGCATACCGGACAGTCCGTATTTATCCCAGGCTTGAAGCGAATGAGCAGATCCCTAGTTAAAAGCTTGCGCTTCATCACCAACCAGAAAATGAACCGGTGTTTCGGGAGAGCCAAAGGACACCAAACTTGCCTGTAGCACTCGAATTTATCAGCTAGACCTGTCAGAGACAAATAGCATTTGGCGACCCGATATCTATCATTGACCGAACACTCACGCAAAACAGACCGGGATATCTTGGCCCGGAGTCTCAGAAGTTTCCGCCAGTACCAACTCACATTGCCTTGACCCATTTCGGCCCAGAAATTGGCCGATTTGATATAGATGCTGTGAACCCATCTCAGCCACAAGGAGTCTTTTTCAAACTCTATTGCCCAAAGGAACCTACCCAATGAGGCTTTGCTAAGGACTGTGCCATCTCTAAACCCGATGCCTCCGAGAGCCTTGGGTTGGCAGACTTTGTCCCAGGCCAAGGCGTGATGCTTCCTTTTGCCCTCCTCATCACCCCATAGGAACTGTCTGCAAAGTTTATCAAACATTTTGATGACTGACTGGGGCAGAGAGAAGACACTCAACCAATAGGCGCGAATACCAAATAGCACGGACGATAGCAGTTGCGCTCTCCCCGCGAACGAGAGGTGTCTGGATCCCTAGTTCGAAATAATCTTCCTCGCTTTGTCGATGACACAAGCACAGTCAAATTTGTTCCATTTTGTCGGTTTTAGGGGAACACCAAGGTACTTCATTGGGAAGGTCCCTCTTTCCACCCCTGCAATTGCCAACAGTCTGCTATA
>CAOJBJ011115602.1:0-10419 GCA_948291685.1 Euphorbia celastroides | reverse complement strand
ATCTGCAGGCTTTGACCTTGAGTTGTTGGATTTTGATTTGTGGAGCGATTTCCAAGGTAGCGGTTAGCCGGAATTAGGTACTGCGCAATTTCTGGATGTCAGGTGCGCCATTCCTTCTGTCCCTTCCCGCCTCGTGCTTTTTCAGAGTGCATTAAATGCGCGCTTGTCTCTTTTTTCGACCGCATTAAATGCGCGCTTGTCTCTTTCTTCGACCGCATTAAATGCTACGTCCTTTTTGTGAAAGTTAGACAGCTGGACATAAGACAAACCAATTTTGAATTGTTTGCTTGCGTCCTTTCTCAGCGCGACTTCTCCTTAGTGAGCTTTCTTCAATAAGCTTTCTTCCTTCGCTGAGATTCTTCAGAGCCTGAGCAAAACAACCTTCAGCGAGCTGTCCCTTCATCGAGCTGTCCCTTCAGCGTGACTTCGATATCAGCGAGACTGGTCCAACAGAAAGTTCAAATTCTATATAAGTTACAACCTAAATTAAATCTGTTAAATGCATTCTGAGCTTGTTCGAGCCAACATAAATAAGGCTCTGCTCGAATCTAACTCATCACATGCGAACAACATATTCAGGTCGTACTTCAGTTTGATTTTAATTGTACATATGAATTTTAAAAGGGTAAACTTTAAAATTGACCAAACGCATCATTAGGGCCCTATCTTTTTCCCAAAAATCCTTTTGGTTCCCCCACTTTTTTGGAAGACCTCGTAAGTCCTTCATCTTTAAAAAAGTGCACCGATTAAGTCCCTCGGATGCACAAAACCACTCTCACCCAAGAGAGTGGGCTACACGCTCCGCACGTGTCGGGTTAGAAAAGTCAAACCAATCTCGATCCGAAACGTGACACTTTATATAACAAATAAAATATATACAATTTTAACCCATTTACCCTAAGTCATTAACCCATTATCCTCAACCCTAATTGAAAATCCACCGTCAATACCATGTTCTCACTTCCCAGACTCTCGTCGTCGTAACTCATTCAAGATCCATGTTCCCAAATCGTGCTTAACTCCGTTGCCGTTCCATAAGCTGCTGCAACGCGCTCCTATCACTGTCGAAAAGGATAGTTTGTGGCTTCAAATCGTGGATCCCTGACCATAATTTCGTTTTGAATTTCTGATCAATTAGAGGGTGTAGCTATTATGTGATTGAGGTTTGTGAGTTCAAATTTCCATTTGATTTCAGGGTTGGAATTATGAGTTCAAATTTCTGATCGTCACTGTCATTTTCCAGCGAGCTTTGGACTTCAGACCCTAACCGGCGACAACCCAAATCGGGATTGAGGGTTTGAACTGGATCCGATGGAGGTGAGGGGTGAATGGTAGGGTTAATTAGAGGGTGAGAACTTAATTTCACGGATCTTTGAACTAAATTTGATGGGTTTTTTTGTATTTAGCTATAATTTCAGATTGGCTGAGTAACAATGACAGTTTGGGGTTCAAAATCAAAATTGGAAATGTTGGGGCTGATTTTGGGGGTTCAAAATCACCCAAGAAGTCATCGGAAATTCGTCGAGAAATTACTGAAAAGTTGTAATAAGTTAGTCACTCTCCCCTCTTTTCAACATTTATCACATCAGACGACACGTCAGTGTTAAGGATTTGAGAAATTCACTTTTATAAGGTGAGGGATCTACGAGTCTTTCAAAAAAGTTGGGAAGCTAAACAGTTTTTCGAGAAAAGTGTAGAAACTTAATAATGCATTTAAATATTTGAATTTTCAAACTAGTCATTGATAAATGTATGTTATTTCTAATTTAGGAATCAGAATTTATACCTTTTCAAACATATGTATACAAAATACTTCCCACACACATTTTGGAAATACTATTCAAAAGTATACTTTTTATGCACCACCAGCTTTATACAAAAAGCATGCATGAATCACAAGTTGAATAAAGCAAAAATAATTAAAAAATAAAGAAAGAAAACTTTACACAATATCTCCAATTCCCTACTTTTCCCTTTTAAATCACTACTTGCCCAACCAATCACATGTCCTTATCCCTTAACCAAAACCATACAAATTTCCATTTTTTCCAACCAATTATAACTTTACATATTTATACGTTATACCCTTCTTCTCCCCTCAACTCCAATTCCCCCACCCAAATGGCCACTTCCGTCCAATCTCCGGCGACCGCCGCCGCCGTCTCAACCCTCACAACCACCTCCAAACGCCAAAAATTATCCCATCACCACCACCAGCGGCGCCAGCAAAATGACCCTTCTACCCTCATACCGGGCCTGCCGGATCACGTGGCTCAGCTCTGCCTCTCTCTAGTTCCGCCGTCGCTGCTCTACTCCGTTTGCTACTCGTGGCGGCGGCTTATCTACACCGCCTCTTCCCCCCCTTTTCATTCTCTCTACACTGTTTTATCGCCCACAAATCAAGAAATCGGCGCCTCCGGTGACTCAATTCGGTTCTTTTCGTTCGATCCAATCTCTTCCCGGTTGGATGCTCTCCCTCCTCCGCCTCCGAATCCTCCTCTCCGCCTCATCCTCCGCCACCCCTCGTTCCTTTCCCGGGATTTCCCGATCCAATCCGTCGCCGTTTCAGGTAATCTCGTTCTTCTTGCAGCCACTACCGATAATTTCTCCCCCGCCCTTTCTCGCCCTCTGATTTTCAACCCATTGTCTGCCAATTGGGAATTCGGGCCGCCGCTTGAAACCCCGCGCCGGTGGTGCGCCGCCGGAGTTGTCAAGGACTCTATCTATGTGGCGAGTGGAGTGGGCTCTCAATTCTCCGCCGATGTGGCGAAATTAGTCGAAAGATGGGATTTTTCTCGCCCTGGAAATCAAAATTCCGGCCGCCCAATTGAGGATTGCCACCGGCGGCGGCGGCAATGGAAGTGGGAGAAGGTGAAAGGGCTCAAAGATGGGAAATTTTGCAGAGATGCAATTGAAGCAATTGCTTGGAGAGGGAAATTGTGTATGGTGAATGTGAAGGGACACGCCGCCAAAGAAGGGGCGGTTTACGACACTTTGAGCGACGCTTGGGAGGATATGCCGGCGGGGATGCTCGCCGGCTGGAAAGGCCCGGCGGCGGCGATGGAGGAGGAGGTGATTTACTCGGTGGATGAATCAAAGGAGGCGCTTAAAAAGTACAACCCGGAAAATGATGAATGGGACACTTTAATTGAGTCTGAGAGGCTCGCCGGAGCTCAGCAGGCTGCCGCCGGCGGTGGTAAAGTTTGTGTGGTTTGCGGTGGCGGGATTGTAGTTGTCGACGTGGTGGCTCAGCCGGTGAGGTTGTGGGATGTGGAATTGCCGGCGGGATTTGAAGCGGTGGCGGTACATATATTGCCGAGGATGCGGCGGCCGGAGTTGGGATTTCCGGCACCGCCGTGATGAGCTTTTTGCAGCTGTTGCTGACGGTGGATTGCAGTGTTGACTTGGTCAACTCTCCGATTTTTTAGGTGTTTATTTATGGGTTTTGAAGATTTCACAGCTGACATTTGAATATATGTTGTTTATACGGAATTGAGCTAACTAGGGAATTTTATAAGGTTTTTGTTTTTTGAATTATATATACATCACTATTGAAAGTTGTAATTTGAACACTCATACACACAATTGCAATGTAAAATATGTAGAGATTATGTTCAAGTCAATTCATATATTCGTACAGGTATTTTTTCATCGTAGTTTTATTGAGGATCCTAAGATGTTAGAAAGGAGCTTTGTAATTAGTATGTGATCTATTGTATGTAATTTTTTGTGGTCACTTTAACTTGTTGTTTTCAAAAGAAAATTAAAAAAAAAAATCTCTTTAGCAATGGTATTATAACTACATGTTAAAACTAATGATTTAATGTCAAAAGAAAAATAACCAGGTCAAGAATATTTCAAAAAACCAACTTAATAGATACTGTATAGAATGAGAAAATAACTGCTAAAATACATTTCTCATGAGCATTTAAAGTAGGAGATATCAACATTTTGAACACTTGTAGTATGAGATAAGTATCTCGTAACAGCTAGAGATTAACTATAAATCCATTAACACAATCCAAAACCATCACTAATCATTTCCAAGCATCACAAAACGACTCCAATTAGCATATATATATATATATATACATTTTGAGAACTTGTTCATAATTATCATTCGACACGCTGAATTTTAAAATATTACAAGTAACTTGTTCAATTTGATGAAAGTTGCATCTAATCATATGAACTTTTTAAAAGCATAAAAAAATAATTTCATAATGCTAACATGACATATGACTTTTCAAACTTTTATTTTATTCACCGTGTCAGTATTAGAGGGTTATTTTTTTACACTTATAACAAATTCAGGTGATTAGTTGTAGCTTTTATGCAATTCGGAGAGATATTTGTAACATTTTAAACTTTAGCGTGCTGAATCACAATTAAAGACAAGTTCATAAAAGTATTTATGTATTCAGCCTTGCACTAATCATCTAATGAGCCCATAACTTTATGCAAAATTCATCGTTTATCGGTAAGATGAAGCTACACTTATATTGTCAAAGATAGATGCCTAAATTTCTAAAGACAAATGTTTCAAATTAAGTTCCAGAAAAAGTACGTGAACATTGAGGTTTGATTAGATGAAGTATATGCGGTGGTCTCTCAAGGTCCTTTGCTATATTTGTACTTTAACTACGAAACCTATTAGTCAAACAAGATATTACTAGACTCGTAAAAATTGTAAATGGATATATATAAGGAAATTAAATGAATATTGTGGAATAAGTTGTCATTTTAAAAAAGGAAAAAAAATCTATGAATAATGTGGAATGAGTTGTCGTTTAGAAAGTTGGAGTTATGGGAAAGTAAAGTCGAAATCGGCATTTAATATGAAAAGTTGTCACTATAAATACGCCATTCAATTGAGAGCTTTTAATTCTTTTTGTTATTTTCTTAATATTTTATTATTATGGTGGAGGTTAAACTTTCACATCACATACCTTTCCAACTAAACCACATTTTTGCTACATTTAGGATTTGGTTAGATATCAATATAATTGCTGTAATTTAACTCATATTTTTGTAAGATAATGTTATTGAAAGTAATAGTTTATTTTGCTTGTGAATATAAGGTAAAGCTACTAGGCAGTGTAATAACTCCATATTGAGAAATAACAAATATATATTATGATTATTAAGAAAATATATGTTATGAGAAATAAAATGACAAAAATATTTTTTTCCAAAAAAGTACCTAGCTAGAGGAGATAAAGAAAACTCACCACTTATAAAAGAGGAGTGGTGAATTTTTGGCCCTTTCTTTGTAAGCAAGAATCTCTTCCAGCAATTTTGTTTTCACCTTCTTGGTAGTTTTTGCACCATTATTCAACTTACATCAACGAAGAATATCATTATTCCTTGGTTGGAAAAAGCCAAGTGGAGTGTAGATTTATTGTAGACAAATTTGTCTTCATTTTGTGAGCAAGAAGCGAACATAACATTTTAAAATTTAAAGAAGAATATGAGTTTTCATGAAATTTCTCGAAAGATTAACAGTAACATTTTACCTTCTCACATCAATAATAGTTTTAAGTGTTTGGTTATGATTTGAATTAGCTTTTTTAAACAAAGAAATTTCAACAATAAGCAATTGTCAGCAATATTTAAAAAATGTTAACATTTAAAATAAACAAATTCTTATTGTATTGGTTCTGCTCTCACTTCGAATGCTGTTGAGGTTGATTACTAGAATGAAAAAAAAAAAAATCATTCTACTAGAAATAGTTGTAAAAATAAAAAAAAATATATTGCAAAATACAACTAAAAATTTATTTATAACGATAAATTATTACAAAGTAAAAACCATCAATTGCTTATATAAATCTACTATAACACTATTGGTAAAAATAACAATGTATGTGAAGGTGTTGAATTGTGATGGAAGTATGGGTGAAGGACATGTTGATCTCGAAGGCCGAGTTGTTTAGAGATGTGAAGGGGCAAAATGTATAAGGAGGTCCTCCAAGTTGGTAAAAAAGTCAGTTATCACTTTAAAATTTGAGGTTAGGCACATAGCTCTCCTAAATTGGTAAAGAGCTGTGAATTTACTACCCGAAGCTAATGTGACAGGTTATGTGTCACATAATTGACTTTTCAAGAGAGTGAATAAGTACTCCGGTAATCGGTGACCAACTCTGAGGAAAAATCTGGTGACCGAAATCCATTTCTGGTGAAAAATGCGGCACCCGACAACCAACTGCGGTGACCAACGATGAAATAGTACGGTGAACTTTTGTGCTTTGCCACGTGTCCCACGCTAATTAGTTTGACTTTCTTATAAAAATGACACGTAGGTACAAGTGTATCTCATTCTCCGGAGTGAGATTGGATAAGTTTGTTTAAGAAAGTTAAGTTACACAATTTTACTAACTCGGGAGAATATTGTGTCCAAACTCAAAGGTTGGGGTGATAATTGATTTTTTTGTCAACTTGAAGGACCTAGCTATGAGTTTCGCCATGTGGAGGTGATGAAGAAACAATGAGTGATGATGAGTGAAAGAAGTGGTGAGGGTAGAGGGTGAAGATGGTAGTAATGTGATAAAATGATAAGGGTTCCATATTTTTATCACTTTTTGAATGAAAAATTATTTTTTTTTGCCAAATGCATAAGTTGCTCACCTAAGCTGGCAGAAAAAAGTCAGTTGCCACCATATCCTTTAAGGTCAGAAACATAACTCATCCAAATTGATAAATTGAGCACACAACTCTCTGAAGTTAGTAAAAAACGTGCAACTTAAATCCCCCGAGCTGACGTAACAGTTGATATAACACTTTTTGATTTTGAGGAGTTATGTGTCTACTTTTGTCAACATGAGGGAGTTATGTGTCAACTTTTACCAACTTGAGGGAATTATGTGTCTAGGTTGAAAGGGTTGAGGTGGCATGCCAAACACATCAATTGCTTCTCCAAGTTGGCAAAAAAAGTCACATGTCACCTTAAAGATTGGAATGACAATTAATTTTTTCTGTCAACTTGATAGAGTAATTGATGCGTTTGACCTATTTTCCACTAGTCAAAAAAATGCCTTCCCTTCATTTTTTGTAAGTCGAACAAATAGTGAAAAATTAAAAAATATTTTATTGCAAATTTTTGTTTGGAAGGAAACAAATGAGGCCTAAAACCTAACAAAGGGAAAACTATTTAAAAATGTGGTATCTAATGAAACTACTTACGCTAGTCAGAAGATTGGCCATCTATATTTCAATGTTATCAATCTTTTGCATAGGAGACTATTCAATTACCTTTATACATAGAAAAAAAGTAACATATTATATAGAAGACATACAAATAAACTATGCTACTTTTGAAAACTTCAGAAAAAAATTAAATCACTGAGTAAATTTAGAGCCGCGTATAGAAAAAATAAAAATTTAATAAATAAATAAATGTAAAATAAGACTACAAAATTGAAGGAATCATCTAGAAGAATTGCAACAATAAGAAGTAAGCCCATTGGGCCAAAACTTCAATCTCGTTACCATTACAACAACCTCTTGTTTTCATTATATTTTGAAGGAAAAATGCATACATAGCTTTATGACCTTGTTCTTAATTTGTAGACAACACGTTGAATACGATAAATAATCATATCAATTTATGTAAATAATAAGTAATCATCTAAATTTTCATGAATTATTTTTTTTAACAATTTTATGCTGATATGGTATATTTTGATTGGCTAAAAATTAAAATAATTTATGACCAATCAGAATGTATCACATCAAAAATAATAAAAAAAAGTAATTTATAAAAATTTAACTGATTTGTTGTTAATTCCAGAAAGTTTGGATAATTATTTAATAATTTAAAAATTCAAACCTATTATCTCTAAACTATGAATTTCAGGTCATCACAAAACCTGGCACTAACATAAGATCTCTCCCTTTCGTCTTTCTTCCTGCGAAATTAGGGTTTTCGAATTCAGACGGATTTATGTTTCCTCCTAATTCTCTCCTTATTTCCTCCGGATTCCTTTGATCACTCTGATTTCGTCTCATCCTTTCCCCGTTTACGATTATCTCCGTAAAAATTTAGGGCTCAAAAACAAGAAATTATGTTCATAATCTCTTCATCTTTCGCCGTCGTCGTTTCCGGTTTTCTCTGCCAAAATCCTCGTGCTTTTGGACCTGGTTTGAACCCTTATGCTCCCTATTGCATTGCCAATCACTCCTTTTCTTCTCGTTAAATTTGTTGCTGAAAAAGCATGTAATATAGTGGTTTTTGTTCTGTGGTATTGTTTTTCGCTTCCTTGAATTGTGTAAGGCTTTGAATCTTCGGGTTTCTACCCTTAAAAGACTTTTTACATTGTGATTATTGTTCGTTTGGTTGATATATATTGGAGGAAGAAGCTATGATTTCTGAACGGTTTAGTTCTGATTCGATTGTATTGAGGCGTAGCCTCTCGAAAAGACGGAGCTTTAGGTCTAGAGCTGATAGCGATGACCGGGGCTGGACTTTGCTTCATATTGGTGCTAGAAAAGGTGATCTCAAAGAGGTATGCATCTTCTCAAAAGATCGGGTTTTTAATTTTTTTTAGCTTAATATGTGCTCAAATATGTGGTACACCTATATTTGATGCTTTGTTGAATTGTGAGTTGCATTAAAAATTTGTGGAGGTTGAAACTTGAAACCTATTTGACTGACTAAATTGTAAGGTTAATTCTTGGAATTATGTTGTGGATGAGTTGATAGGATTTGATTTTGGTATGCAATGGGGTAGGGATAATCTCACTGGTAATTCGGTGGAGGCTAAATATTGTTCAGTCATAATCTTGATCATTTTTGTGGCTGGCTTACTTTAAGAGCGAGCTTTTCATGAGGCCACCACAAGATCTGGTCTTGGGTTTTAAAGAATAAGTTTATGGGCTAATCTCTGATGTCTAAAGTCAAAATGTGGTGATTTTGTCCGAGAAGCACGGAAACTCCTAAGGCATAACGATTCAGCGTTTCGTGACCGTTTCCGTTTTTGTGTCAGTTTCCGTTTCTCCACAGTTCCCTAACCCATTTTTTTTAAAAAGATGACGATGCATGGTGTTTGTTCTGTTTTCGTGTCGGTTTCCATTTCTGTTTCCGTACTACTTAGGATTTAGTTTGGGAGAGGAACATGGTAAAAGAATCCTAGATTCCTAGACTGGCCTTAAGTCTAGTTTTGTTTGCTGAGAAAATAAATGTTTGTTTGTGTGTTTGCCATTTTCATTTGGTGGAAAGAAATAAGGGATTTTGGTGTTTTGCTTTTTTCTGTCTTCATATTTAGAACTTCTTAATTTTTACTTAATTGAACAAGCAGTTTGAAATCGGAATTGCATTACTTGATAAGTTGTGCCACCTTAGCTGTATTGCAAAATGTTTCACTTGTAATAAGCTTTGGTTGTATAGATTGTTAAGCTATATGATCTTCAGTTCTCCAGCATTAAACTATATAGAGTTACAACCCGATTGTTTTTCTATGGTTGATATTTTGTTGGCTTAATCCTATTGCTCTCAGCCTCTCACTATGTCTGTTGATTTGATACTTTTTGGTTGTTTACCACCATATATGTTGCGTTTACTGTTTTTTATGTTTCCCCTCTGTTCTTGTATCGTGACATATGGCGTTTTCATTGTGAAAGTTTTTACTCAGTAGCAAAGTCATTGAAGGCTTTTATTTTTACAGGTGAAGAGATTACTTGATAAAGGAATGGATCCTAATGTGCTGGCATGGGGTCCCAAGTCGAAAGGAGTGACCCCTCTCCACCTGGCAGCAGAGGGAGGCCACATTGATGTAATGGATGAGTTACTCGAGCGAGGTGCCAACATCGATGCTAGAACTTGGGGTTCTTGTGGGTGTAAGTACATTCAACTCATGTAGACCTTTTGTGCTAGTTAGCACCCGAATCTACTTGCGACTGTAACATGCTTTTTGTCTTGCACAGGGACACCGCTCCATAGTGCAGCTAAAGAAAGGAAGAAAGAAGCGGTCAAATTTCTGATTGAGAATGGGGCGTTCTTGCCCGATAAAATGGATGATATCAGATTTAATCCGCCACTGCATTACTGTCCGGGTCTTGAATGGGCATATGAAGAGATGCAGAGGCACCAGAGAGACAATTTGTCATCAGGGGAGGGATCCTACAGTTCTGAAAGCTAAATATGCTCTTTTTGCTGGTGTTGGATAAACTAAACTTGGGTTAGTTTTCCTTGGATGTGTGTTTCTTGAGCATTGGTTTCAGTTGATATTGCTGGAATGTACTGTAATTGTGCTGTGATTTGTTTCGGTTTAATATTTGATGTTTGCTCTGTTGCGAACTTCCGCTATACTGGACATAATCTGGGTGAATATAATGTGTGCCTTTTTATGTTCGATTTGGCTCATCATATTTGGTGGATGTGGAACTTAATGCAGTACAGTAAAACCTCGATAAAATAATATG
>CAOJBJ011115309.1:0-14265 GCA_948291685.1 Euphorbia celastroides | reverse complement strand
ATAGATTTATAAGTACCTAAGATGAAAGATCGTGTATTTTGACTATATTTAGATGGAGCCCAACCCATCAAAGAAACTGTTAAAATCGTGTTGTGTAACAGTTGATCTACATTTGAAGAAGACAATTTCATTGTTGAAACTCAAAAAATATAAAACTGTAGAATATTTCACACTGAAAAACTAAAGAGACAAAAATATTAAAAAATAAATATTTGAGGAGAAGAAAGAAGATTACTCAAAGAGCATCTTCTTCCTCTACAAAACGAAATTTTGTTAAAGATTGAAACAAGAAAGAAAAAGAGAAGGACAATCAGGTACAAATTAACACAATAGTTATTTTAAATTGTTTATGTAGTGTTAGAATCTATTGTGAGTTTATTATACTTGACTGCTAATATTCTTATCATGGAACCATGACATGTCCAATCCTGGAAGGAACATTTCTTAAATTAAATTTCAACATGTGATGGACTGAAGTTGTATTGTACGTATCTGCTTCAAGCTTAATTAATGAGCATTAATTTGCGTGTAAGGAAGTTTCATGAATTACATAAATAATTCTATTGATATTTGATTGCATGAGATATACCATCTATATTAATCACCATGTACAACACTCTCGTTCACTTACTAATTAAGCAAATAAAATTAGCATATCATGTTATTTTAGATATTTCAACACAAGATGTATCTTAAGTAAGCTTGGTTGGTAATTTTTCTATGCAACAACGTGTTTACTGGTATTCCCTTATCGACAGATTATTCATATGTCGACACTATAATTAAGCCAATAATTTTTCTACGCCATTATATTTTGCAGGACACACTTCACATAGAAAATGATCACCATTTGTTCTAGGGAGCATAGTTCTAATATAATATATGTAATATTGTTCACTTTGGACCTAGGCAATCATGATTTGAGTTTTCTCCTACAAAGGCCCCACATCAAATTAACCAATGTGAGAATTTATTTGCTTCCCAACAATGATCTCATGGATAAATTTGTAAAATGTTTGAACAAATGCGTTATGCCAAGTTAGACTATCGGTGATTAAATGAATTCTACTAATATTTTATGTAAGGCTTACTCTTAAACACATTAGAGTGGAAAACATGTATATTAGAAATTGGAAAGTGAATATGATAGATTATCGCTTAAGGGAAGATTTGATGGCTTTCGTTTGAAAGGAGAATTGTTGGAGATAAACAATATCTCACATATAAACATCGACTTAGTAGGAAAAATCATGAATATATAAAAATAGCTCATATCTTTCATACGAAGGACAATAGTCAATATTTTTTTTTAAAACCACGAGTAACTAGAGAAGGAAAGGGAGAAGTCATGTGAGGTAAAGGATGAGAGGTCACGTGCAAGACAAGTTTAGTTTGCGATTCATTGTCGACTAATTTGAATAAAGTAAATTTGAATTTAATTAAGATGAATTATAGAAATTTTTTCTAATTAAATTCTGTTTATATTCAAAAGAAATTTAATAAGAGAAAATTCTCGTAACCCATCTTAATTTGTTTAGACATGGCACTTGCAACAACAACAAATACTTAAAAAATCTAAAGTCTTAACCCGATATTCCACATTTTAATTTTAAATTATAACGTGGTATGTATAATAGGAGTTTGTTTTGTTTCTTAATTCTCTCTCTCGTAGTGGGCACTTTCCCTCTCTAAACACACACATATTTTATCTATATAAGCTACTCAAAAGAACCTTTAATCACCTGCATACATAGCTGCAACTGAACCTTTAATCGCAACAAAAACAAACCAAAAAAAGCCCATTGCAGAAAGCAAGACCACCCTTTTCTTTCTCCACGTTCTCTCCCACTTTTCAACACCAAAAAAACCCTTTCTTTTCCCTTCTCCCTCCATCCATAAGGCTGAAAAAACCCCACAAAAACTCACCCTTTCACTTCACCATATAATCCCCCAAATTACGATGCTTCTCCCCAATGCCGACTCCAATTCCCCCAACAAAAGGAAAAGAAAACCCGCCGGCACACCCGGTTAGATACTTAATTACGGCTTAATTACACCTTAATTGCATTCAAATTGATGTCGGCAACTCTAATTTTGCAGATCCAGATGCGGAGGTTGTCTCTCTATCTCCTCGGACCCTGTTGGAATCCGACAGGTATGTGTGCGAGATCTGCAACCAAGGGTTTCAGAGAGATCAGAACCTCCAGATGCATCGGAGGAGACACAAAGTGCCGTGGAAGCTGTTGAAGAGGGAAACTAAGGAAGTGAAAAAGAGGGTTTACGTGTGTCCTGAGGCGAGCTGTTTGCACCATGATCCTTGCCACGCTTTGGGAGATCTTGTCGGAATTAAGAAGCATTTTCGGAGAAAACACAGTGGCTTTAAACAGTGGGTTTGCGACAAGTGTTCCAAGGGTTATGCTGTTCAGTCTGATTACAAAGCTCATATGAAAACTTGTGGTACTAGAGGACACTCTTGTGATTGCAGTAGGGTTTTCTCCAGGTTCGATTTCCCTTTTTCAAGCCCTAATGTTGGTTTTCTATCATCTTAATATGCTTCTTATAGGATGTTCTAGGAAGCACGGAAACGTAAACTGACACTTGAAAGCGCCATTTCTTAAAGAATATGGGTCGGGAAACTAGGCAAAAACGTGTCAATTTGTGACACCGATGTGAAACCTAGAAATAGTGTTTAGGAGTTTTCGTGCTTGCTAGACGATGTTGAAGGAATTAGTTCAATTCAGTTTAGTTCATATATATATATATATATATATAAATAAATGAGTTAAAATAAATTGAAACTTTTCAAGAATTCGAAATCTAAATCAAGGGTAAAGTTGTTTGTCATGATTAATAAGTTGTCAGTTTTAGTCTACATGTGTCTTAAAGTAGGTTGTCTACAATTCTCTGACTTGTCTTGAATGTGGAATACTTCGGGCTACCTTTTTCATGCTAGCAATGGGAGAATTCATGACTTCACGTTTTGGAAGAATTTATTTATCGGGACAGTCCGCTGTAGCAAAGTTTAGTGTCATGTCTCAATTGGCTAATATCTAATCCATACTTTTTTACCTTTCGGTTCAGCAGAACTTTGCTCTAATTGCATTTTGATTTGACTCTAGGTTACATACCTGATTGCAGTGTTTGAGTCTCAAGGCTCGAGCACAAGCATTACTTAAAAGATACCAAAACTGGTTAACATTACAATTAACCGTCTTTTTTAATCAATTAAGACAAATTTTATTAGATTAGTATGGGATTAATTAATATATCTGTAAACCTTTGTCCTATATGGTAAGCATAGTCCATGGCATAATATCCTTGTTGAATATAATAACACCTGTTTCTTCTCAACCCTACACTAGGAAGCTCCTTAATCATTTGTCTTATTTCAAATTAGTTGTATACTAATCACTATTAATCTTGCATTGATTGATTAAGTGTGGATAATTAACAATTTCAGGGTTGAGAGTTTTATAGAACACCAAGATACTTGCACAGTAAGGCATTCTCAGCCGCCGGCCTGTTCTTCAAGAACAGCTTCAAGCACTAGCCCTTCTAGCGATGCTACTTTTGGCACCGCCCCTTTGCCCGGAATTCCAATAAATCCACTGAAAACAACCGAACCCCAAGCTCCCATTTCCAGTCAACAACACCACAATATCGAGCTTCAACTCCTCCCATCATCAACAGCCGCTACTCCAACGTCTCCCAAAAATCATAAAGAACATTTCCTCACAAACTTGAAGCTTTCGATAGGATCATTAGGAGAAAAGAACGGTGAAAAAAATGGTAATGAGGTGGCGATAATGAAGGAGTTTGCTTGTGAGCAAATGAGGCTAGCTGTGGCTGAAAAGGTGTATGCTGATAGTGCTAGAGAGCAAGCAAAGAGGCAACTCGAAATGGCGGAACTCGAATTTGCAAATGCCAAAAGGATTAGGCAACAAGCGCAAGCTGAAATTGAGAAGGCTCATGTCTTGAGAGAACAAGCTAACAAGAAAATTAGCAATACCATTTTGCAAATTACTTGCCAGGGTTGTAAACGTCGGTTTCGGACGGCAGTGCCGCCGCCAGTGGTGGCCACCGCCGCTGATGAGAGTTCCCTTGGGATGAGCTATGTGTCTTCGGCAACAACAACTGAAGGAGAAGGAGAATGATATGCATATTTCTCTTATGAACATATATAACTGAAGCAAATTATAAGACTTAAAAATCTTTTTTTTTTTGAGTGTTGATGATAGTTAACCATTAATTAATATGTTTTTTGTGCTAATAAAGTTGTTTTAGTGAAAGTGTTTGTTATTGTCTCCCTCTCTTTATATTTAGAGAATCCAAATTATATTTGGTAAACTAACAGGGAAATTAATGAAATTCATCTTTTTAAAAAAGTAAATAGAAAATATGTTTAGCTTGTTTAGACCAAATGCGCTATTTACTTTACTCTCTAACATAGTTACGAATTGATTGCAACTTTTTAAATTTTAAAAAGTTTCTTCCACCCTCTAAAGTAGGGTTTTTTTTGTAAGTCTCACTCTGAGATGTCATTTGTCACTTTTAGTCGGTTTAGCTTTTCAAAAATATAATTTTTTTCTCTAATTAGAAACTGACATGCGATGTTAAGGAATAAGGGCTATAAAACCGCTAATTTTAGGAGGATCGAGACACTATAAGTTTCGGATAATAAACTTTTGGTGCTGGTTTAAGTCCTTTCAATAACTACAATGAATGCATTCCATGGATAAAGATTCTCCAATGAAAGTAAGCCGGCCATACTCAATTATAGTCAATACAACTCATTTGAATTTTGCTAGCTAGTTTTCTTCTTTCTTGTATGAGAGACAATAACTCCTAATGCTATTCTAATTGGTACAGAACAATAATCATTCATGACTGTTCTTTTTCTTTCTCTCTCTCTTGCACAATATCTTAAATAATTTTTGAAATAATACAAAAGCAGTGTCGAATTAAACTTTATGTATCAGCATCATCTTAAAACAAGAATTCTAGAATTTGCATCTAAACAATCCCATACTTTATCAAGGTTTCAATATTCAATGGTCTAATAAAATATCTATGTATACAAGCAAGCCTCGAGTGTGTTTAAGTCAATCCATTGCTTTATGTGATAAATATTCGCAATTAAAGACCAAAATAGTGGAATTTTAACATGTTTATGTTTCGCAAATTCTATGCTACTACATGCTTGGAAAAATCTTCCTTGACTTTATCAAACTTTTACAGTAAATATTATTCGGCCTGTTAGGCCCGTCCGAGCCCGAGGTAAATGGGACGGGTTTGGACAAGGACTTAAGAAATAAAGCCCGACCCGGCCCGAACCCGTATTTGAGTTAAGAAATAAAGCCCGCCCCGGCCCGATAAAATATTAAATATATACTAAATAAATATATATTTGATAGTTTTATTATAAATAATATTTAATTTATAATTAAATTCATTTACATTCAACTTTTTTATAAAATTTGGATGTTAAATTAATTTTGGTAATAAAAAATTTCAATTTGGTTTGCATTTTTTCAAAAATTACATGTATAATAATTTTTTAATTATTAAATTATTTTTATAAAATTATTAATTAGGCCTGCGGGCCGGGCTTGGGATTTCATTTTTTTAAGAAGCACGGCCCGGCCCGAACCCGAATAATATTTTATGTGGGTTGGGCCGGATTTGTGTTATGAATTTTTTAACTAGACCCGACTAGGCACGACCCGAACCCGCCCAAACCAGGCCCGTGCCCATGTCTATTTCATATTATAAGAAACAACAACAATTAGTTTTCCAATTCATCTAACGAATTTAACTTTTAGGTTAAATGGTTTTTTAATTCTTTCTATTATTCATTATGAAAGTTAATGTTAAAGTTACATCTTTAATGATTATAGCCTCAAAGAACAATTATCATACTAGATAAAAAAAAGGGTGCTTGCTTCAAATAATTAACCATGGATGCTCGAATTATGCAACGAAGATCTAGATTATGGATTTGATGATCCAAATAGCGACATCATAACTCCACGCTAAAAATATAGCTTTTGTCGGTAAATTCTACACAATAATTAAAGTGATTAAGGGTAAGTGTGATTGGACATGTGACCCTTGGTTTAATTATAATTGATATTTGCTTTACAATTGGGTTAAGTACAAACTTGTAAACAAAAAGATAAGTGTAATCATGAGAGACATGGAAAAAGAAGAGAGCTGACTTAAAAAGCAACTATTCTAATTACGAACTAAGGTGTCAAAAAGTAAAACTTCATGAAAGGTCCAATAGAGGCAAAGAATATATCCGTCAAGTTAGGCTTTGTGTAGCTAATTGATTATGCGTTTGAGTTGTTAAATTAGTCACTACAGTATTCACTCTTTAGTTGCATGACTCATGTATAGAGTGCTCTAATAAGGAAAAAATTATGTGTGTGTTTGTGACCTTTAAATCATGGGTTACTAGTTGTTATTAATGCCAAAGTAAACAGTTTACAATGCGAACATTGAAATAAGCCTATCTCAACATATGGGGTGTGGTTGAGTGGAGGGAACTTATTCATCCTTAACTAAAAGTGTTGCAAACAAATTGGAATAACCTTAAATTCTTGAGCTAACTGTTCAACTACGAGATGCCTTTTCACCAGCGAAAGAGATAATTGCTTGATCCGCTGGTTTAAATCCTATGTTTAACATAAATAAATAAAAATTATAAACCTTGTTTCAATATACGTATGAGTGTGAGATTTTTTTTGTGCAATCTAACCTAAATGCAAATATTTAAAATAGACATGGTATAGGAAGGAGATGAAAACAAATATGCACATATAGAGAAGGGGACCATTAACGAAATTGCTAAAAATGAAAAAGAAAAGGAAGAGAAAGGGGAAAGTCATTATCAAGGCATTTGTGTCGCCATTAAATGGCTCTTAAATGAGAAAAAAGATGGCATGTTTTTCAGTGCAACAGTTGAAATGGTTAGTCACAGGCATTTGTCACTCTCGTTACATAAACAACACACAATTTCTTCTCTCCATTTCTTTTCTACTTTTATCACAACTTCAATCACACTACCCCCTCAATAATATACACTGATTTTTCTCTATACATCATTGTCACGTGGGAAGTGGGAACCTATTACTTAAGTGAGGATTTAGCTTTGAGCTTTCTAAACATAAAAAATTTCTCTTACAAGACTCACTCGTTATGGTCAGTTAGTTTATGATCCAACTCGGATATGGAACATGATATATTCGGAGCAAAGCTCCCACAAATCAAATGGGCAATAAAAAAACGCTACATCATTTTTATACAAAAATATATATTCGAACTTTTTATTGTTGGTATTTTCTATCTTCAGTATTAAAAATTACTTATAAGCTATCTTGTTTAGCTATGATTATTAGTTTTAAGCTTAATGCTTTAACAAGCACTCCAACTTGTCTCAGATACTCACTTTCAAAAAATGTACATGTTTACTACTTTAGTGTTACTTTTTATTTTTCGCTCTTCAATCAGAAGTTACAAGTGATACTAAGGGAGTAAATTGATGTACTTTTTAAAAATTGAGTTTCACACGATCACTTTGAAAATTTAAGGATGCAAGATTTTTTGAGACAAGTTGAAGTACCTTTAGGATATTAGACCTTAATTTTAATTGTTTCTGGAACAAAAAATGCTAAAAACAACACAAATTTATCAAATGCAATCAATAACATCATCCTCGACTTCTTGATACTGTATGAATGTTCTTCTTTCTCACATTTTCCGATAAAGGCAATAAAGTTGTGTATATCTTTTTAAAATAATTAAGAATGAAGACACAAAGTTTCAAACCTAAAATCTCTTTATTTTTATATTGAAAAATGTAATAGTTGAGCTATACCAAAATTGGTATTGTAGATACTTTGGTTGCTTATTGTCGTATTCATATGGTTGTTTTCATCTTCCTCTAATTTTTCATGTATGTACCTGTAATAAATATAATGTAACGACACTATTTATTTTAAATCGGAAAGTTATTAGTAATAATAATTGCCAGTACGTAGCAAATAAACAACTTTATACCCTCAGTTTTTTGTGTAAATTTCACGCTGTATTATATATTCTTTTACTAATTCATTTTTTATTGACGTAAAATTCAATGAGAATAGTATGTCTGTTGTTTATACAATCCTTCTCATATGTAAGCATTGCAGTATCCGATGTCTGCCAGCTGTTCACAATTTAGCTGTTTAAATTGCAACAAAAGAAGTACAGAACTCTTATTCTCTTATATGTATTGCGCCGTTTAGGATAATAAGGCTGAAGAAGAAGAAAGATAAAGAAAAGAAAAAAAGAAGAAAGATAAAGAAAAGAAAAAAGAAGAAACTTCAACTTTTAAAAAATGTCACATGTGTCAGTTTTTTACTAGGTCTTTACTTTCCTTGTCTTGCGTGGTTGATTTTGAATAATGGATTCATAAGATGCATTTTTCAAAAAGATATGAGAGTTACGGGGCCACTCTGAAAATTTATCATTATTTTAAATTTTAAATTTTATGACTAAAATCGTTGTGGTGATATTAACCTGTTCTTATGATTTTGCCTTGTGTGTCGCCATGTCAGCACAAGCGGATTTTTTTTAAAAAAAATTGTTTCATAATGGGTTTACATTAATATTCAAAGAAAAACTCTTATCCCTCCCCCATTCGAGTGTAGACTCGAACCTGCGACCTCTAGAATCACAGATTATTAGATGCATTTTCAACAAAATACTGAGCTCCACATCAGCACAAGCGGATTATTAGATGCATTTTTGACAAAAGTATCAAGCTTTTAATTTGAGGTTCTTAAAAGTCATGTTGTTTAAAAGTGCACTTTTAATTTTCGACAAAAGAAATTTAAGAACCTCAAATTGAAAGTTCAGTATTTTGTCTTTTCATCGTGCAAGCTGCTACTTATTAGACATGGCCATAAAGCCCATGACCCGAAAGCCCGTCCAAGCCCGTATTAAATGAGACGGGTTTGGACAAGAATAATAGTAATAAAGTCTGACCGGGTCCAAACCAGTCGTGGCCCGTTTAATATATGAGATTGGTTTGGATTTAATCTTTGTAGCTCCATCCCCACCTAGCTTCCGTTTATCGTCTCTTTCTTCTCATTTATTCTGCCCAGGTACGCACGTCTACTCAGATTGCTTACATTTCTTTTCTCCCCTTAGCTAATTGTAATGCCCATCTGTAACTAGATTAACTCTCCCGTTTATTGTCTGTTCATCTTATTCTGCAACTTTCTCTATTGGTTATATTTTCTTCGTATATCAGCAATGACTTAGCTTTTATTGAATTGTTTTAGCTTCGAGCAGTGGCGAATTTGATTGTGTAGGGATAATTTTATTCTCTCTCTCTCTCTTTTTTTTTCCAATTTTGATTCTTTGTTGTTTTGGATTGATTTTGTTCCCTTGTGCAGTTTTTAAGTACTTTTATCATTTATTTTTCCAGTGTTATCATTAAATCTTTTCTTTCTTCTTGTGTATGCAGCCAGATTTTGTGCTAGAGTTGGGTTGGTGAGATGGCTGGAGGTGAGTATATGCCTCTCACTATGGCTAACTTTGTAATTTAAGTATATTTGCATATGGTACTCGAGTAAACCGTAAGATTGGCTTTGTTTGATTTGCAGGAGGCAAGGGCAAAAAGAAGGAGGTCAAGAAAGATGACAACTTTGGAGAATGGTATTCGGAGGTACCAAATTTCTGCTGTTAAATGTCAAATATTTTTTTCGTTTTACTTTTCCAAGTGATGCTCTTGCGGTATAGATAGTTGTCTACTCGAAATAGGTGAATATCTGGATGCTGAAAAATACAAAAAAGATAATAACTTGGTGATAAGTATGAAAAATTAACAAGTAATTTGAGATATTTGGAACAAACGGAGATTCCGCGTGACTGGATTTAATACTGTTATTCAAAGGACTGGTTAAAAATCTTTAGCAGTCAGTTATGTCAATGATGACTAAGATTAAATGTCTTTTAATTTTTAGTAGTAGTCTAATAAAGATTTTACTCGCAGATTTCTTAAACACAAAACTAAACAGAGAATTGGAAGGAAAATGGAAGAACTGGTAATATTAATCTGAAAGATGAAGAAATACGAGAAAGACAAAATAGACATAATGCCTCCACAGCATAGTTGTTAAGGCGAGCGACGGCCTTTACGCCTCTACGTTGTAGGGGCGCATATGTGTCCATGAAGCGTGCGCCTGAAAGATGGTGATGAGAGGCGCGCCTCATGGGCACTTGCATTTTTTACTTATTTTTACACATGTTTTTTGTCATCTCTAGGCCTTTCTCCACGCCAATTACAGAAGGGAAGTGAATATATATATATATATATATATATATATATATATATGAAATGAGGGGTTATCAGTAACTTAGAGGTACTGGAATCCGTAAATGAGAAGCAAGAATCAGCAAAAACGTTATGTAGGGTGAGATATGAGAATAATGAGAAATGTTGAGGCATGACAAGTAGAAGCAGAAACGTTGAGTTAAGGTGCGAGTGAGAAGTAGAAGTAGAAATCTTGACAAGAATTTAAGATGTAAGGCAGAAAGATGATAAACGCAAATGTAAAAAATAGAGGTGAGGGAAGTCGAGGATATTACACAATAGCTAATATCAGATTAGGAAGTATATTACACAATCAATTGATTTTCCATAAGTTGCTGATAGAAAATAGAAAGGAATCAGATTATTACTTTATTAGTAATTGAGGATTTATTAGTTCACCCTGATTTATGCTACGAAATAGAAGTAACTAGGGAATAAAAGGAATAATAATGGAAACTGGTCATTAATTTTGCAATAAATTTGGATTCAAATAAATGCAATTTACTATAAATTCAATTATTGTTTTGGCTAGATTATGTAACAGGAATAATATAAGAATCATTGTGGGAGTTAAATATTTCTAATCAAATTTCTATCAAGGAATTAGTTTAATGGTACGAAATGTAAGGGATTTTTTCCTTTCTAAGTTTTTGTTTCTGAGTCTTCATTCCTAAATTAAATCTGACCGCCATTTAACGTTTTATTCCCTAATACCAATTAAATACGAAAATATCCAAATATTTTTTGAAAAATCAACAGCTAAAAACTTATCTTAGGAACTTTTAAGGCCTAGTACTATGAATTTATAGAAACCTAAAAGCATGTCAATATGAAGACTAATCCAGTTGCATCTCAATTACGTAATAAAATGTTAGGAATTTTTTTAGTTTGTATCAATCTGCCTTAATTACTTTGGTTATCAGAATTTAATTGATTCTTTCCTTTATACGGGAAAGGAAATAATCAATCATATTCAATTTATCCTTTCTCATTATCTCTTTCCTTCAACAAATAATTTTCTGCTTTTTGTAACATTTTCTGGCATTCTGCAATTTTTTTGACTTTTTTATTTTTTCTTGGAAAAAGTGTCCCTCGGACGCGCCTCGGGCGGTGCACCTCATCGCCTTAATAACTATGGATGTAGCTATAATATAAACAGCATTGCGAGAGATGGATTTTCGGTTTATCTTCTTTATTGATGGTACTGTATCATAATGGCAGGTGAACCAGAAGATGATGCTGATGTTGACAGCAAGTATAATGTACTGGAGCCTGCAACAACAGGCTTCAGAGCCCGATACATCGCCTATAGAAGATTCCAGTGATGCATCTTCACAGCCTGTGGATGATATGACTATGGATGATGCTGCTGTTGAAACTCTTGATGATCCGGTTAGATTTAGATGACAACGATTTGTGAAAGATGAACACTGAAGACATTTTTTCTTGTAAATTACGATTTTGTATGTATAGCCTGTTCTTCTTAGGCCTTTTTTGTTGCACGAAATATGTATTTGGTTTTTGCAACGATAGTTCTTGGTTTCTTTGTTGGTAATCAACTGATTGCAATTCTTCAAAGTTTATTTCATAATTGAAATAGTGAATATGTCATAACTTGAGCCTAACTATAATTTGGGATAATTATTAAATATGGAAAGACATAATTCATAATTAATTATTTATCATAAAAATTATGTTATTTATGTATAAAATTAGTTATGAATTTGAAGAGAGTAACCCAAAAAGGCAATTCCAAACATTTCTTTAGAAAAAGTTTAGTGGTTTTTCTCATTTCATCTCTCTCAAACTTCATTTAACGGAAGCTACAATAGTTTTGTTCCACTCATTAATCCACTTAAAATGACGTTTTTAAAATATTATTATTTTTTGTTATATTTAAAAATAAAAAGACAAGCAATAAAAGAAAAAAAATTGCTACTTTTACTCGTTTCTTCCCTTTTCCTTTTGCCAAATTCTCCAAAAAGGAGCTATTGAATTTGTTCTCAATATATCCACCATTTTTTTCATTTTATCAAGTTATTTATATAATTTTACCGAATAAAATTATGGTCGGATATTTCAGCCAAACAATTCTTCCCCAATGTGCATCATAACATATTCATTTGTTTACACAAAATGTTTTAACATAAATTTTTTACAAAAAGCATAAAAAGTAAATCCTTAAACTAGTACCTGCCTGTGGAGACTGGAGAACAATAATATTGGTGCTCATGATTTAGCTTAGGTTATTTCTTTTTTTATTAAACCCCTATTTTCTGTGAAATTAACAATAAGGTCAAAAGAATATTTAGCTTCTTAAAGTTAATATTTTTTTTTTAAATGCTCCGTGAACTTAGACAAGTCAAAACAAATTTCTTGAAGTTATTAAAAAAATATGCACATCAACTCCTCAAAGTTGATAGAAAGATTCAAATAAACTCCTAATGCCACGTATCACAATCTGAATGAAGAGATAAAAATAAAAAATTTGACATTTTTACAAAATCGAACGAATCACAAGATAAACACGTGACATTGTAGGAGCTGAAGTGAATGTTTTTATCAATTTCAAAAGATTATATTTGAAGTTTGCAATTTCAGAAACATTTCGAAAAAAATGTCAACTTCACGAGATCAAGTATGCATTTGGTGACATGTTTTCCTTTCACTCTACAACCGGTTGCACCCTGTAAATATTACTTCTGTAAATATTATAGTAGTTCTGATTTTCGTTATTTGTTTGTTGATTTCAATTTGCAGATAGTAGATTTCTGCTGTGGTTCAAATGATTTCAGTTGTCTACTGAAAGAACAGCTTGAAAGAAGTGGGAAGTCATGTTCATTCAAAAACTATGATATTATACAAGCTAAGGTACTTTCCTCTTTCATTATTGTGTAACAGAAGCATCATTTTCATCAGATTCTATTATCATTGCTTCGACTAACTACATTCTATGACCCAAAGTTTGATATGTGGATTTCTACTTTCTAGCACACCTTCCTACTCTTAGGCCCAGTTCTTTTCAACTGGATTGAACTGCAACTGGACTGAACTTATTGACTGAAACTTAGCGGAAACTTGTAGAAACTTTGTGAAACTAAAACTTATATCAATCTACTCGAAAATCATTGAACTTCAAACTTATTTAAAATTTATTGAAACTTATTTGAAAATTAATGGAAACTAAATGAAACTAAATCGCAACTAATTGAACTTTGAATTGAATAGAAAATAAGTTGAAAAGAAGAGGGCCATACTCTTAATACCCTTTCAGCATCGTTAGGGTTGAAAGTGGGGCGAGGAATCCCCGAACCCGATGGGAATCCGCCCTGATAAAGATGAAGAATCCCGGAATAAAATTCCCCATGGAGTGGGGATTAGGAATTTTTTTTGTCCCTTAAATCCTTAATGGGGATGGGGGCCTTTCCCTAAAAAGTCCCTGAACCCGGCCTCGATAATCCCCAATGGAGATTCCCCGAAAAATCTCCGATTATATATGTTATTTATCATTTGTATAACAATAAATCAATCTATTTTGTTTCATGTGGAGATGACTTCCCCAAATATCTATTTCTACTTATTCAATAACTTGAAATCGCTAACATTTAATGTGATTCATTCTCCTTTTTATGGATTGAGCTCATTTTTTGGAGTTTATGTGCTTAGATAGAGACATGACAAATTATGGAACGGACAACTAATTTGTTTTGGTTTTATGTTTATGTTTAACAGTTCTTATTCTTATTATCTATTGAACTTCCTAGCTGTGTTGTAAGAATTGAGATGTAACTATTGTTTGAACTTTTGAAATTAAGTTTAGTTTTACGAGACTTTGAACAAATTTTGTTCTTCTTATTGGGTTTTGGGGAATGGGGAATCCCCGATAGATTATTGGGGAAAAA
>CAOJBJ011113621.1:0-13823 GCA_948291685.1 Euphorbia celastroides | reverse complement strand
TTATTTACCCAACATTAACTAAACTTAAATTCATTATATCAACAGTCTACATAATCGGTTCAGTTCAGTTTAATTCAGTCCATATCTAATAAGTTCAATTTAGTTTAGTTCAGCTCTAATCCAAGACTCATATTTTTTAAGTTCTAACCATATCCAATAAGTTTCAGTTCAGTTTGAATAAGTTATAACAAGTTTTAGTAACTTCAGTTTAGTTTTAATCCGAGTCTATCAATTATAAAATTCACAGTAAACCTAATTACCTAATTAATGTTCAGTTACAAGTAACTAACTAACTTAAATAACATAATAACTAAATAAAAATGAAAATAATTAAATTAAAAAATTAGCCTGACCAGTGGCCAAGGCGTTTCTCAGAAACGCCTTGCCCAGTGGCCGAGCATTTCCGTGAAACGCCTGGCCAGGCGTCTCACGGAAACGCCTTGGGCACTGGCCAGACATTTCTGAGAAACACCCGTCGGCAACGAAGGCTGGAAGACACGCCTTGGGCACTGGCCAGCCTTCGTCTTCGGTGTTTTTCTGTCAAAATCAACCCAATAACTTGTCAAAACACGTACCATTAGTCGAATTACACCTTCTCTTGCTCTTGATTCCACTTGAACTTGTGAATTTTGAGAGATATTTGGATTAAGAGGGTTAGGGTTTGGATTGAGAGGGTTAGGGTTTGAAGAATATAAAAGGAAAGAGATGAGATGATAAAAAGGGAATAGGTTGGGTAAAAGGATTAAAAGGTTATTTTTTAGTTAACGGTTTTTTTGTCAATAGTTCCGACTACACGAAGTAATTTCTGACTGTAAATAGGAATTCAACTAAAATTTACCCTAGATCCACGCTGAGCTGTGTCGCGCTATTCAGTTCTCAGTCTCGCGCTATTCCGCTATTCCTCTAAAATAAACCCTAAATCTCCTCAGCTCTTTGATCTCATTCATGATGGGCTCCTATTGAACCATCTCAAGTTTCTTCATCCTGAGCTCTGTGCCGCACTTCAGTTCTCACTCAACGGCCCTGTTTACTGCCTTCTCCGTGTCAAAGGTAATTGAGCTGTTCTTCTTGCGATCTTTTGATTTCCTTGGCTGCTAGTCTCGTTTCTTTCAAGTGCAACTCTTTCAACTGAGATTCTGCTTTGAATTTTTTCTTAATTCATCGTTGTTTGCATAGGGTTTTGGACTCAGAGATAGTCTAGGGCTTGTATCACTCATAGATTGGTCTCGAGTCTTTGATAATTTTGAAAACAAGTTCTTTAAATCATCACTGATTCTCTGTTTATTGAAAAATTTAACGGTGTCAAATTCGAATTTGGTTGGAAAATTGGTTGAGCCTTCTGATCATGTTTTTAATCTAATCAATCACAACCGCGTAATTCAATATGATATTCTAGCTTGTTCTTCTGATATTCAGGTTACTGTAAATTGTGGCGCTGTAATTTTTTTTTTCATATTCAGTTCCTATTCGTTTATAATTTCATATTGCTGATAATTATACAATTGATTGATTTTCGTTTCTCGTCTAAATATTGATCTTTGTTGACTCTGTCTAAAATGCCTGGTTCTTGTATTAGATTTATAACAATCCATAGAATTGTCATTTCAATGCACTATTTGCATATAGCAGTAAAATCCTTAATACAAATGCAACTATCTAATATCAAAGTGATTATTGTGTTTAGGTAGCAGGAACTCTTGAACCTTAATGTTTTCTGTTTCAGTTGCCCCCAAGAGAACCCGAACTCCCCTTACCTTTGGTGTTTCCCAATTTGATTACAACTTGTTTTGCTGTGTTTTTGAATCCTCAGCTATTCAAAAGAAATCGTCTATTGGTTTAGATCTGAAATGCTGCCCAATTTGTTTCACATTGAAATTATTGTAATTTGCTTGTTTTGTAGGTTGCTCTGTCAAGAAAGTCTCCATATGTCTGTTGCGCCCAAATCTGGCTGATTTTTATATGATGGGTGGAATTCAGATTCAACCTAAATCCACTTTTGGCCTGCCATAGAAACAGGTGCTCAAACTTTGAGGTAATGTTATATTACTATGATTTTATACACTTTTGGCTTGCTGTAGATGATACTTTAGTTTCATATTTCTTAAGTTACGACTTCGGGAAAATGTATTTTCTGAACCACAATACAAAAAAAAAAAACAAACAAGCATATAGCATAGGAATTAACTAAACCAAAAATGAACACCAGATTAGAGCTGCTCCATTTGGTATTGATTCAATTCTTGTCCAACAAGCCATATTCACACACTTTTCTTAAAATTAGTAACGAATTTTGACTTTTAATTAATTAATTGTTTTTCTAGCTCTGAAATATGATAAAAACTCAAAAGGAAGCTTTCTAAGGACATGGTTCGGAAAGAATCTGAACTCGAGTTAATGATATTCGAATTGATAAACTACTGTTGTAAAGGTTCTATTTCATTTCATGGTTGCCACTTTCACAATCCAAGACATGAATGCAACAAATTTATTAGAACTTAATATTTAAGTTTACTTAAAGTATTATTATCTAATTTTGATTCCAAAGCTAATTAATATTTGTTAAACTTAATATTTTTTATATTTTACTTATACTTTACATATTACAGAATCTTATGCATAATTCTTCTGCTTTTGCAATTGCAATGACAGGAAATTGCAACTTCTGCGGGGAATTTTTCATCCAATCAAATACCCAAAAGCATAAAAAACTAGAAGACGATAAGAACTCACTAGTTACAACTGATCTCATCATTTCAGGTATGGTTCTGTTTGGAGTTATGAAATTACAGATTTAAATTAGTTATGCTTGGTTTAAAATATCAGTAAACTATACTGATACGAAAAAATTTCAGCAAAGGACATACAAATTGAAGACCCCTGACCACCCAAAATAGTAGGCAGTAGCCAACACCAGCAATTTGACCCGAGAATTTCTGCTCATTTCTATCTCCATCCTAGCTACTCTGTACCACTATTGAGGTTAGTTTCTCTTGTGTTTATAATTTCAGAGCTATGATCCAACGATTGTGTCATAATTGTGTAATAATTTGTCAATGGAATTTGAAAGGCCTGATTTTCTTTTGATCAATTGTTTATGAAATAAAAAACCCTTATTGTTTGATCACTTCCATTTTGGCCTAGTTTGAAACTGTGCTTTGATTATTTGCTGGTCAGTGTGAGTATATGGCATTTATTTTTTTGAAGGAAGTTCATTTTGAAGTAATTATTGCTACCATATTTCGTTGCTATGTTATAGATTTAGGTGTTTTGGTTGTTAGTTACCCTACTTAGGTATAGTCGTTGTATGTTAGTTAGAAAAATGACCGGTGAAAACAAAGAATGGTGGACTTATGCTAGATGGAGTGAAAAGTTCGAAGAAGGGGCTGATTTATACATTCAAAATGCTTTTCTTCGAACATGTCAAGGTGATCAAATAGCTTGTCCATGCCAAGTTTGTCACTACCGTTATTGGCATTGAAAGAACGAAGTTAAACGATCATATCATTGGTAACGGCTTCGTGCCAAGGCCGGAAAGACCATTCGGGACAAGGATGGACGGGGAACGAGAAAGGGGTGTAATAGACCATGAAGATGCAACAAATTTGAATGATGACATTGATGCGTTGATGTATGATATTGTAAGAGGGACACCAACTGAAGATGCAAAGCAATTTTTGAAGTTATTAGAAGATGGACAAGGACCATTCCCGGGATGCAAAACTTTTACAAGGCTATCCTTTATTGTTCGAGCACATATATTCAAGGATGATATGAAGTTAAGAAACGTCCAATTTGTTGGTGTATTAAAGTTGTACAAGGAAGTGATACCCGAAGCAAAAATTCCAACAAAATACAGTGATGCAAAAAAAGTATTAAATGTGTCACGATTGGATTACACAAACATTGATGCTTGCCCTAATGATTGTATGCTATTTTGGGAGGAGCATGAAAATGCCACCAGCTGTCATGTTTGTGGCACTCCAAGATGGATATCGAAAGATAAGAATGATGGTGATACAAGCAAAAAGCAGCGCAAGATTCCATTAAAAATTTAAGGTACTTTCTATTTAAGAAAAAGCCGCAAAGGTTATATATGTGTGCAAAAACTGCAAGATACATGACCTGATATGCAAGTAAGCAAGAGAAAGAAGGCATGTTACAACATCCGGTTGATGGGAAATCTTGGAAAGATTTGATAATCTATATCCCAATTTTCCAAAGAAAGTCGCAATGTGAGACTTGCACTAGCAACAAATGGATTTAATCCATTTCATGCTCTGAGCATTGTGCATAGTACATGGCCGGTGATTTTGATTAATTATAATTTGCCTCCATGGATGGCTATGAAATCAGAGTTTTTAATGCTTTCATTACTTATTCCAGGGCCATTTTCTCCTGTAAATGACATTGACATCTATTTGCAGCCACTTACAAATATCTCAAGGATTTGTGGGAATTACATATTAGTTCAAATTCAATAGTGTTATTTATGTGATATATGTGTTCTGATTTACTCTTTTGTTTTATGCGATTTTGTTTCATATTTATGTGATATATAATCTGATTTTGTTTTATTGGATATATGTGTTTTGGTGTATTTTAGTTTATTCAGTTATTGTGTGGTGATCCACGGTTTTAATGTGCAGATGAATGGAATGAGAATGACCATGAACTCTAAGAAGGCACAAAAAATCCCAGAATACGAACGAATGAGACTGGAATAACTTAAAAGGAATGCAGAAAGAATGGAGTCTCAAGATTTCAGCACTTTGGAAAATAAGATATAGCAGGACAAATGTTGAGAAATTGCTATGTCTAGTGAAGAGGATGCTGAACAATAATAAGTTGGCTTCCAGCAAAGACAACAAAAAGAAGTTGGGAAACAACTTAAAAAACCATCTGAAAGGCAACATCTACAGCCACAAGTAGAGAAACAACAACCCACAAAACTAGTTGACAAGCAACAACAACAACAATTCACAATTGGAAAGCAAAAAGGGCAGAAAAATCAAGGTCATTCTCCTCAAAAGATATTTTAATTTTCTAATATGCGTGTTAATTCTTAAGTCTGTACTGATATGTTAATGATCGAATTCCTTAGAATTTTATACTCCTCTGTTGTATTATTAACATAACACTGAATTTTAGAAATTAATGTCTATTTATTTAGTAGCATAAGAAACTGCAATCTAGAAAATTCGTTCTAGCATTAAGATTTTCACAATTTATGACAGGTTGGTCAAGACTTCAACAAGTTCCTTCAAAAAAGCAAAAAAACAATCACTTTTTGCTTGCCTGGATCAATGTCAGCATATCGTGATCTACATATGAAACAACTGTGAGAAGTTGGTCGAGGAGAAAAAAACAATGTTATTGAAGAGGTGGTTCCTACAAATCGTCTAACTATTGAACCTCCAATTAATTTTGTTGATGAAAATGTGGAGGAATTTCCTTCTCCTAGCATCGCTGAAAGTACAAATAAAGGTATGTTAATCAATTTTTATTTAATCTTATGTGATCATATGTTTTAGCTTTTGGTTTTTATTATTTTGGGTTTTGTGCTTTTTTTGTTTTTCCAAGTTTGTGGCTTGAAAAGAGATCAATTTTATTAGATATTTAAAAGTGATTTGGGCATTTAACTATTAGAAGTTAACGAGTAGATTGACATTACACAATTATATCACTCCTTGTATTTAATTGATATGTGATACTTAACATGCCTGCGATGTTTGAAATTATCTGTGATGCTTTGACCAGCTGCTGCATTTTTATTGTTTGGTTTTACTTTTTGTCTACTCCATAATGAGATAGACTTATTTTTGTTTTTCGAATGTCTAGCTGAGGTTTGCTATATATGCTACTCTTTTTCTAGAATATGGATTGTATTACCTTGCACATCTTCTTCTATCTTATTTGGATTTCAATTTTATGAGATTTCTCTTCCAAAAAATATCGTGGGCCAACAAAACTTGTCAAGGTTCATGCCCGAACTAGTGAGGAATGTTAGCCAATTTACCTTAATGCACAAGGACAACCAATTGGCCCTTCATCTAAAATTATGGGTGAGTTCAGTCGCTTCCTAGGGATAATTGCAAAGAACCAAGAGTTAGCACCGTTGGATTATGCTGATTGGCAAGACGTACCTACCCATAATGCTATTTGGGAATATGTCTTGGTATGAAATTGCAATAAATGAATTAGTCTGTATTAGGAGAAGTATTACTGATTCAATGTGTGTTTTTCAGGAGAAGTATGTGGTTCTTGAAGAAGGTAAAACGTGGGTATTGCAAACTATGAATGCATATTAGCGTGTATATACATGCAGGGTGAAGACGGGTTATTTTAGAAAATGTCAACGTGGAGAAGAAAGCTGGGATAATAGACCAAAACGAGTACCAGAGAGCCAATTGGAAACTTTAGTGGAATATTGGAGCAAACCTAGTGTCGAGGTACTGTCTCTTTAATGGTTATTCATTTAATATTTTATGTAGTTAATATTGATTCTGAATTCATTACTAGGAACAAAGCTAGAAAAATAGTAGCAATCGTCAACAATTAGAGGACATGCACACTATGGGTCTAATATCATATGCTTTATTACATCATCGATTAGTAATTGTTTTTCTTCATTTCTTGTTTTTTAATACTTGTCAAGTCTTATTACTTATATTTTTCAAATATTAAAAGAAACAAGAGGACCCCAATAAGGAAGAGTCCTCTCAATACATGGTACATAAGACTTCATGGAAAAGAGATGAAAATAAGACGTATAAAACAAATGGTCAGACTTCAAGGGACAATATTGTAAGATAACATCTTATATTTTTACATTATTTTTTTATCCAATTGTACTTTACATTATGAAACATTGTTTATTTTTTTTATAGGAGCAAATGAATGCTTTGAAAGCCCAACCAAATGAAGAACGTAACTAAGATCCATATTATGATGTTGTCGATAAACCTGATAATCGTGGGCGTGTTCACTTATATGAGAGTAACTTAGAACTAATGTTTCGCAAAGCAATTCCCAGTTGTTTACTGCCTGAAAATTTCATTTATTGCACCTTTAATTGTAACTGAAACACTTTCTTTTCGAAGTAATCGTAGTTTTGCAACATTTACACCTGTCTTGTTTCAATTTACATGATGCTATTTTACTATTGTTGGAAGTGGCTCACCAAAGTAGAAAGATCCGATCAAAGTCAAGATCCGATCCAGTTCGAGTAGAGTTTGAAGATAAACAAAATTCGAGAAGTCAAGCCAAGGAGCAAGATCCGGATTAGGAAGTTCTGGCCTCAACGTGGACGAGAGTGGATCCAGTCATAAACAAATTCGAAATGTCTAAGTGTGCTGGAAAAGATCAAAACAGGTCTTCAAGGAGCTTAAATGCAGTCCACCAACTGTCGGAGCATTTAATGAAGAGAGAAGCACTAAAAGACAAAAACAGCATGGTAACAGTGACATAAAGTCACTTTCCAACCAATCACGGAATGCGTGGACTACAAAGCCGATTCAAATTATATAAGGATGATCTTCAGTCAAAGGATTTTGCTTAAAGTCCTATGATCTTATATTGGCGCACAAATCCCTAGCAACAACGAGCATTAAATTGTCGCTAACGGCCAAAGGGAAGGTCCGGATGTATCTAGACTTAGCTTCTTCAACGATCCAGATTTAATCCTCTCCAACGATAGCATTTATTGTCCAACCTATAAATAGAGGACCTTAGAGCATGAAGAAGTTGCTGATTATCCAAGCTTTCGAGAGCTATACAAGTTTCACGTGATCAGCTTATGAAAAATAAAAGAGAATAAGATCAAGTTTTAAATCTGGTTTAAAACTTTCTTTGTAAAAAAGAAAATTGTAAATCTTGGTAATCGGGGGATTGCAAAGTGGGACTTAGTTTTTAGATCCGGGTGAGTGATTAGAAACGGTATATCCCGTTGAAAGAACTCAACTGAGCTAGTGAGAGTTTAGTGGTATATCCTACTTCTTGAAAGGGGTTCTTTTCGGTGACAACTTGTAAAAGGCTTGATTCCTGCCCGCAAAAGAATTCTTTAGTGAATTAAAGCCCAACAAGAGTTCTGGGGACTGGATTAGGTGGGGCCGAACCAGGATAAAAATTCAAGTGTGCAATTTAAATTTATTTGTTCATATCCTGTTTGCATCCAGAATCTTTATTGAGTCTGGAATCTGAACTGAAATTTCAAATTGTCAACTGTTTTTCGTGGAAAAGGGTCATTCACCCCCCCTCTAAACCATATTGTTTACTCCTAAGGGACCAACAACTATCTCTGAGATTCATTTGTGGTGTATTGCTATTTTACTTGAAATTCATTTGCATCTTATTCTTTTCTTCTTCTTTAAGCTCTCGTACTGTAGTTTTGAATTTACAATTGTTTCTTACAATATTAGTTATCATACAACCATTACTTTTGTGATTCTTGTTTTGTATGTGTTTCGCCATTAGTTGGCTCTTGTTTTTCTGCATATAGTTTGTTCTGTTCGCTTTCTTGTTTTGTATATGGTTTCGACAATGTGAGATCTGTGAAGTCAATGCTTTTAGAGGAGGCTGAAAAAGTTGTGTTTGAGTTTGAGTTGTATATTGATGAGTTTTATATTATGCTGAGTTTGACTTTAATGAGTTTTATCTAATATCGAACTGTATAATGCATAGGTTCAGGATGGATCGGTTGAAGAGGATATTTAGCCATATACTCGAATGAAGCCTGCAGCTGAAAAGGATACTGTGATATTCGTTTTGGATAGATTTAGTGCTCAACTTGGAAAATCTCTTTAGTTAGATGTAAGGATAGATAATCTGAATGTTTCACCAAAATCAGCTTCCTCCCGAGGGAAACTGAATCACCAGACCTCCTCTATTCACTGGAGAGCATTCTCTTTCTGGAAGATGAGAATGAAGTATTTCATC
This sequence comes from Euphorbia celastroides, assembly GCA_948291685.1. NCBI lineage: Eukaryota > Viridiplantae > Streptophyta > Magnoliopsida > Malpighiales > Euphorbiaceae > Euphorbia > Euphorbia celastroides. Next base: position 4,889 of record CAOJBJ011113621.1, on the reverse strand, counting down.
CAATCAAAGAGTATGTATACTTGGTTGGCCATCGAAGAAGGTCCTTATGTTCCCAAGACAGACTTTGGAATGCCAAAGCCTACCTTTGAGTGGGATGATAACAATTTCAGGAGAACCAAGAAGAATGCCAATGCCATCACAATGCTGATATGTGGTTTAAGCATTGTTGAATCCGACAGGGTTGCTAGCTATGAAACAACAAAAGAGATGTGGGAAAAGCTAGAGGTAACCTATGAAGGCACCAATAAGGTTAAGGATGCCAAAATTGACCTATCTGTTGAGAAAGTGGAGACTTTCAGGACGCTGCCCAAGGAGTCAATTAGTGACATGAACACCAGATATACCAATCTGGTGAATGAGCTGAAAAGGCTGGGGAAAGTCTACACTGAGGAGGAGAAGGTGAAAATGATCCTCCGGAGTCTCACCAAGGAATGGGATAACAAGAAAACTTTCATAGAAGAAGCCCATGATCTCAAAACACACTCGTGTGATGAGCTCATTGGGAATCTCCTAACTCAGGAATTGTCCTTCCAAAGATATAGCCTTCAAGAAAAGAGAACAGAAGAGAAGAAGAAATCTCTGGTCTTAAAAGCTAATGATTCCAGATCAGAGTTTAAAAGTGATGAAAATGAGGAGATGGCTGCAATCGCAAGAAGATTCAGGAGATTCCTGAAGAAAGATGGATTCCAGTACAGGAAGTCATCCAAGAAGGGAGACTCCATGAAAGGAACCAGAAGCAGCTCCAAGAAAGAAAAGCTCAGTAAAGGTCCAGAAGAGAAGAATAATCCGGAGAAGAAGATGATCTGCTTTGGCTGTGGAGAAGAAGGCCACATGAAAGCCAAATGCCCAAGACGCCAGAAAGACAAGAGAAAATCCAAGAAAAAGGTGCTTGGAGTATAGGGTGAAAGTGAAGGAGGCTCAAGCTGTGAATTCTCGGATGAAGAAGAGGAAGCCAGAGCTCTGATGGCCATGGAGGAAGGAGAATCCTCATCTCCCCAAAGCACTGAAAGAATCTCAGCATCAGCTCCGGATGAATTTAAGGTAAACTCTTACTCTGAATCTATCTCTATTTCTGACCTTGTAGAATATTTATCCATTGTTATGAAGAATGTAGAAAAGAACACTAAGTCCCTCAAGGAACTTAGTAAGAAAATCATGACAATGGCTGAAGATCAAGAGGCAGTAGAAAAGGATTTGGAGAATGTAAGAGTCTGAGTGCATGAAACCAAAATTGAAGAAAACTCTTAGAATGCACTGGTAATGAGACTGAAAGAAAATCTTTTCGATCTGGAAAGAGAGCTTGCCATTCTCAAGGATGATCTTGGACGAGGAGAGTTTGAATCCAGAAGAAGGAGAGAAAATCAACCTCAAGCTCAAAAAGGAAGTTCCTCCAAAAAGAGGAATCAGTCTGGTCATCCATCCGGAAGAGCACCCCAGCAACAACAAAAGAAGAAATTCACGTATCAAGAGAAAGGAAAGAAGGTGATGACAGAAGAAGCTCCTCAAAAGAAGAGAAAGGAGAATGATGGTGCTCAAACATCACAAAAGTTTGCCAAAAAGAGAGCTGACCAGAACCCGAAATCATCTGGCACAAAACAGCAACAGAAAGCTCAAAACAAGAAGAAACAAAAAGAACCCTGTGAAGGGTGCAAGTTTGCCTGAGATCCACAGAAGATCACAACACTTGGTAGATTGATAGTGGATGCTCGAGGCATATGACAGGAGATGAGAAGGCCTTCATCACCTTAACCTTGAAGAAAGTAGGCAAAGTGAGCTTTAGAGACAATGAAAAGGGTTGGATCATTGAAGATCTCTAGTGAGTAGACTGAAGTTCAACCTACTAAGTGTCTCCTAATTGTGTGATAAAGGCAGGAAAGTAGTGTTTGATAACAATGGTTGCTCAATCATTGATCGAAAGCAGATGATGATGAAGATCCTCTCTAGAACAATGATGATGAAGATCAAAGGGAAAAGCATGGAGAAGGTCAAGAAGCGGAGCAACAACCTGATCCGAAACTAAGCATAGTTCCAGTTGCAACTCAACCATAAATAATCCCTCCAGAACCTAAAGATTGAGAAATAATCAGTTTTGAAGATGGAGTGAATGATGCAGCAGCTGAAAGAATGATGGACCTATCTCAGCAAACTCAACACAATCTTCCAAGGGAGAAAAGACTCAGAAGAGATCATTCAATCGAAGATGTGATCAGCAATCTCACTAGTCCAGTGAGAACCCGGAGGCAGTTTAACCAACAAATGAGACATGCAACCTTTGTCTCTGTCATGTAGCTAAAGAATTTCAAGATGCTGAATGAGATGAGAGCTGGATGATGGCGATGCAAGAAGAGCTGGACCAATTCACCAGAAATGAAGTGTGGGATCTTGTTCCTCTACCCAAAGGCAAATCCATTATTGGAACCAAATGGGTATTCCGGAACAAGCTTGATGAATCTGGTGTTGTTGTTAGAAACAAAGCAAGATTGGTGGCTCAAAGATACAAGTAGCAAGAAGGCATAGATTATGAAGAAACCTTTGCCCCTGTTGTAAGGTTGGAGGCAATCCGGATTCTGTTTGCATTTGCTTCATACACTGGATTCACACTCTAACAAATGGATGCGAAGAGTGCATTCCTCAATGGTGTAATCCAAGAAGAAGTCTATGTAAAGAAGCCACCTGGATTTGAAGATCCAAAGCATTCAGATCATGTCTACAAGCTGAAGAAAGCTCTATACTGACTGAAACAGGCTCCGAGAGCTTGGTATGAGAGGTTGACATCCTTTCTCATCTCAAAAGGATATATCAGAGGAAAAGCTGATACAACCTTGTTCATCAAGAAGAAGAAGAATGATGTCATCTTAGTTCAGATCAATGTGGATGATATCATTTTTGGTGCAACTGATGAAAGGCTTTGCAAACAGTTCAACTCTCAAATGAAGGAAGAATTTGAAATGTTAATGATGGGAGAATCGAACTTCTTTCTTGGACTCTAGATCAAGAAGAGCTCAAATGGAATCTTCATCAGTCAAGCAAAATATGTCAAGGAACTTCTGAAGAAATTTGACATGCACCAGTCCAAACCTATGTCAACTCCTATGAGTCTGGATACATCACTCTCAAAGGATCTGGATGAAAAGGAAGTTGATCAGAAGTTTTATAGAGGAATGATTGGATCTCTGTTGTATCTCACTGCCAGCAGACCAGACATTCATTATGTTGTTTGTTATTGTATAAGATTCCAGTCATGTCCCAAGGAATCCCATCTCAAAGCAATAAAGAGAATTCTAAGATATCTCATTGGAACTCTAGATTTGGTTTATGGTATCCAAGTAATGGAGATTTCACATTATGAGGATTCACTGATACTGACTATGAAAGAGATTCACTTCCGGAGGATGTAGCTTAATCTCTTGGTACAATAAGAAACAAAAATTCAGTTCCGATTTTGGTAACTCCGTGTGAGTGCCACCTAAGCAGTTCTGTGATCTTTTAATGGATCCGGATTACCCTTTTACCCCAAACTCTCTTTTCCTATAAAACCCCTGAGGTTTTACCAATCCTCTTTGCGTAATTAACACTATACTGTTACTCTGCGAAAATCAAAACTCAAACCCTAAGTTCTCAAATTCTTTCAAATGGCGAGAACCAAAATTCCCAGCATTCCGGAACAGCTGAAGAAAAAGCAAGAGTTGTACAACAAAAAGGATTTCAGCAGCACCGGATACAAGGAAGTGAAGGATGTCATCGTATCTTGCAGACAATTTTCTGTTTGAAGCAACTCCATACAAGGACATAATCGAGCAACAAAAAATTGGCAAGTTTCTGAGGTTGGGGAAGTATACATACCCCAAGCAGGTGATTGAATTCTATCACAACATGATGCATCACAGAGACCTTGATGTAATTAGGTCAAAGGTTGCTGGAAAGGAGATTATCATAGATCCGCAGTGGTTTGTTGAACACTTTGAGACGGAGAACTCCGGACTCTTACTGAGAAGGGAAGGAGATGAGAAGAAGATATAATATGATCCTAATATGTGGCTTCCTGAAAGAAATTTCGGGGATAAATACTCTACCAATTGGCTAGAGTATCCTAGAAAAGTGCACTACATAGTTTCACACTTGCTCCTGCCAAAGAGAGGCTCTTACAACACAGCTCTGAGCTATCATCATTGCTTGGTACAATGTCTCTGTGAAATCCGATAAGTGAATTTCCCTATGCTGATAATCAATTACATCAAGCACAATATGTATGCATACGGTAATCTGATTGCCTACATCTAGTCAGTCAATGGAATCTATGGTGAAGAAGGGGATGCAAGAGTTGGAAAAGCAATCACTGAAGACATTTTCAGTAATCTCCAGTGCAATCTGGCCTGGGATGAAGCTAAGGCCATTAGAGAAAGAGATCAGAAGAAGGACCAGAAGCTGAAAAGAGCAACTGGAGAAGAAGTGGAAGCTCCAAACAGGAAGAAGCAGAAATCTCCTGCTCCGAAAGAAAAGAAGAGAAAGAGCAGTTCTTCTAGTCAGTCTCCTCGAAAGGCTACTAGATAGACTTCCAAAAAGCTCAAAGAACAAAGAGAAGAAACACAAAGGTTAGGAACAATCAGAGAAGGTTTCGGTATTGAAGAAACTGAAGAAGAACCAATTATTAAGTTGATTAGATAGAAGCCAGCTCCACCACTGAAGCCGGAGCCTGTAGAGCTACCACCAGTTGAGCTTGGACCAATTAGGGTTGAAAAACCCAAGGGGAAGAAGCAAGAAGTAGAAGAGCAAGCAAAGCCTTCCTCTAGAACTTTTAGGAGACTCCGGAGAGGAGTGAAGAAGGTGCAGAAGGAAACTCACCTTAAACCTACAGCTGAAGGAGGACCTCAAAAAGATCTGGTTGATGA
>CAOJBJ011113173.1:0-12374 GCA_948291685.1 Euphorbia celastroides | reverse complement strand
AAAATAATATAGAAGGACCGTTCTAACACAATCGATCTTGTGACTTATTTCGTACCGTGCATGAAATATTTTATTTTAACTTTTTAATGCTATATTTGTTTGACAAAGTTCATATTATTTTATGATTTTCAAATCGCTCATTCATAAAAAAAAAGGAGATTAAAAATCCAGTTTATTACATATAACAAACACTTCCCATTCAACTTCTTCAAAGTTTTTTTTAATTAAAAAAATTACTTGATATACGTTGAAAGCGCGAAAGATTTAACCTATTGACCAGGCTACTTAACATTCTTGTATCATAAATAATTCAAATTTAATAATGTACTTTCAATGTAGAAAAGGAATCTACATGCTTCTTAGTTTCAATAAAATTATAATCTTAGCATTAATTTCATACATAATATAAAATGGAGTTCAGTTTCAACTACCTTAAAATTATCAGCATCCTTGCACATGATTTCCCTTGATTATCGTAATGTTTCCTGAGCATTTCATTTTATTTATTGCTCATTCTTCTTTCTTTCTTTAATTTTATACGCAACCATTGGTTTACATAAACTCTAGAGCTTTCAACCATTTGAACACAACAATTTTCTTTTGTCACAAGTCTCCAATGGATGCAAATACATCAGGCTGTGTGGCCCTAATTGTGGGTGTCACAGGCATGGTTGGACTGAGTTTAGCAGAAGCTCTAAAGAAGCCACCAAACAAGACAACTTGGAAAGTTTATGGACTTGCAAGATCACCCACCTTGCCCAATTGGTACCCCTCTTCTTTGCTTGATCTTTTCATACCTCTAGATCTCTTAGATTCTGAAACTACAGCAACAAAGCTCTCGCCTTTAGCCTCTCAAATCACCCATATCTTCTGGGTTGCTCTTCAAGTTGCTCAAACCGAAGAAGCCAACATCACCATTAACTGCGCCATGCTAACCAATGTGCTCAACGCCATGAAATCTGTTGGCTCTTCATCTAAACTCAAGCACATAACACTGCAAACGGGTACTAAGCATTACATGGGTCCGATTTTCGATCCTAATCTAGGAAAGCAAGTGCTTGTTCTTGATCAAGATCCGCCTTTCAAAGAGGATTTGCCTCGATTGCCCTACCCGAATTTCTACTATGCCTTAGAAGATCTAATAGAATCCTATAAGTCATCTATAACATATTCTATACATCGTGCCTCCATCATAATAGGTGTATCTTCGAGGAGTTTTTACAACTTGTTACTCAGTTTAGCTATTTATGCTGCCATTTGTCGATTTGAAGGCCTGCCTTTTAAGTATCCAGGCAGCAAATACACATGGGATCATTTATGTGACATGTCGGATGCAGGGCTTCTAGCTGAACAGCATATATGGGCAGCAACAACTGAAAATGCAAAGAATCAAGGTTTTAGCTGCAGCAATGGTGATGTTTTTAGTTGGAAGGGGCTCTGGAAGGAGTTGAGTGAGACATTCGATGTGGGATTTGTTGAATTTGATGAGAATGATGAGTTTGATTGGGTGGCAATGATGAGAAGCAAAGGTGAAGTGTGGGATGAGATTGTTGAGAAGTGTGGTCTTTTCAAGACAAAAATGGATGAAGTTGTGTATTATGATGGGCTTAAGGTGATAGTGAATTTTGAGTTTCAACATGTTTGCAGTATGAATAAGAGTCGTGAATTTGGGTTTCTGGGATTTAGAGATACTTTTAAGAGTATAAGGGTACGGGTGCAAAGACTAAAAGATATGAAACTCATTCCATGAAGGGGAGTAGGTTGATTGATTATTGATTGGTTTTGATCAATCAAACAATGTCAGCACCGACTGATTGATTCATTTCATTGGCACCACTTGATTATATCAGTTGCACCTTTCTGTGTTTGGATTAGGTTGAGATGATAATTTGCACAATTTGTTTTCTCGTGTTGTAACCAAGGCTAGTTTGCTTTCAATTTATTTTTCATTTAGCTTAATTCAGTTTTATTAAGTTCAATTCTATTAAATTTTTATTATATATTCGTTAAGTTTCTTTCATTTTTATTTATTTTGAATAAGTTTGAAATGAGTTTAAATGTTATTTAATTTCAATTAGTTTGATATAAAGTTTAATTTCATTAAATTTCAAAAATTCTTAAATAAGTTTCAGTAATAAGTTTAAATAAATTTTGGTTTATTTTATTGTTGCCTATTCAATCTAAAAGAAGGAAGTCTTAAACGCTCCTAACATTGCTCGAGACATTTAATATCATAACAAGGCCTTATGATTTGGTAACTCTTCAAAAACTTCGATAATTACTTTAAATGACGACGACTACTTTAACTTTTTTAAAAGTACAATATTTACTTCTTAAATGTTATGGGTGAGCTTTTTAGCTTGAGTAAGAAAAATTAATAATAACTATTTTAAAAAAGTCAAATTCATTCAAGGTTAACATGTGGCACTAAGAAGTAAACCAATACACTTTTTAATGGTTAAAAGTAAACCTGTTCGTCGGCTTGTCAAATCGCGCTAAAACCCAAAGCATTTGGGATGGATTTGGAAAATTACATTGGAATTTTTTTTGAGCTTGATTAGAATCCATTGAAACCGGAAAAATAAATGGATCCGCTGAACATTTTCACAAAAAAAAAATTGTGTATAATAATGCATAATTCTTAATTGTCAAGTGTAGAAAACGAAAATTTTATTAATACATAATGTTTTTTTACATTATTTTTTGTAAAAGTAACATATTTTTTTCATATATAAACTACGTACAACATAAATAAATTTTTAATAAACTTTTTAATATATTTTTAAAATATTTTTTGATATATATTTTTCTTTAAACGAAAATAGTTCAAACTCCAAACCAAGCTCGAGTTTGGAATCACCATTTCTCTAGAAAATCTTGTTGGGTCCAGACTGAACCCAACCCTAAGAGAGTTGTGAAATAATTTCAAAGTTTAGTGAGCCTAATAAGTAAGGATAAAACAAACTAAGCCAAGTTCTACCGAGTTCAAGTCACACTCGACACGAGCTCAAGCTTGGTTAAAGCGAGTCGTACTCGAGCCGAATGTTTTTGGAGCTTAGTCAAACTTTATTCGAACTTAAGTATTTTATTAAGTATAAGCTAAGTTTTGATGTCGACTTGAGTTTAAATTATGATTTAACCCCAAAAATTAGAATATTATACAGATATTTATATTCTAGTTTACATATCTATATATATTTATTTTCAATTTGTTTAACATAGAAAAAATATATATTTTTTATAGCTATATAATAGATATGGTGTAGACTAAGTTTACCTTATTTAGAACACACAAAACATTAATTTGTACAACTCACCGCTATTAGTTAGTAAATTTCACCCATCTAATAGTGTCCCACTCATCTAATAATGAGATGAACAAAATATTATTTACTTATTTAAACCAAAGTTACCTCAAAATCTCTCAATAGATATAAACAAAATAAAAATAAAATACCGTATCAAGAGCTCATTGATGAGCTTGCTCACGCAATTGTTCTCAATAAACTTGTTCGCGGGTCAAATTACTCACTGGCCCTATCCGAACTCGCTTAAAATGGACGGACTGGGTATTAGTTTTAATATAAAGTCCGACTCGAACTTGGGTCCGCAAAAGCCCGAAGTTCTATGAGTCGGATTTGGTTTTTAGATACATTCGCGAGCTCGACCTGACAAATAAGAAAATATATTTATTTTACATTTTTAATTATATTTAATAGTTTATTTTTGTATTAGTGTACTAAATTATTAAGTATACATTTAAATATCTTACTAAACTATGTATTCATATGTAAAATTTATTTAAAATTTGTAATTTTTATATTTATTTAGTAAAAAATAAAATAAAATTCCGATGAGCTACGATCCGGACATGAAATTGACTCCCCAAGCCAGACCTAATCCCGAAGTTCTTAATCGTGGGCTTTAGACCGGATTTGTGTTAGTGCTTTTAGGGAAAAGCTCGACCAGGCCCAACCCAGCACACCCAATGAACATGTCTAGTTCTTAAGTATGTAATATGTTGGTGAGCCACTTATCAAACTTGTTCTCAATTTTTTGAACTGAATATTTCATTACTCGATCGAGTTGTTTAATAAATCAATCTTAAATTTTTTGTTTACAAATAAGTCTATTTATTAATGGGTCAAACTCGAACAAGTTTTTATCGAGCTTAGTACTGAGCATATCGTGAACCCTGATTAGCTCGATTGGTTAATGGCATTTTAGAATAGAGGGCTTTTTACATAGTTACAAAGAGTGTGGTAGTTTCATTAAAAAAAATGGAAAGAGGTAGTGGAGGGACATAAATCATATAATCAAAAAGCTGAACTCCCGAAAATCGCGGGACCGTTGGGGTTTCATTATGTAATTAAATGAAATCAATTAATACAAAATTGCCATCTACCACCAGCCATGCATTCCCCCTTTTTACACATCTGCCCCCACATTCTACTCATCTCACAGCTGGTCACATTCCCATCAATCACAGCCCCACCATCACCCTCCATTATCCCCATTGAGTTCATTCCAAGGAATCATCACTTCAACCACGTAATCCCAATTTTGTCCCTTTCAGCCTAATCCAACCGTCTCCAGTCACGCCTTCACTTTCCCCATCATAATACGCGCTGCCACTTTAACATCGCATATGAAATTTCTATGATTATTTTGCTAATACAAATATTTAAATTCAACTGGAAAATTAGTACCTTTTGAAAGAGAGAGACGGCGTCCTTGGGTGGGGGAGTTGTCAATCTCTCCTCATTCGCCCATGGATTAATTTCCTCTTGTAATTATCGTTTTTGACTTTTCTTTTTCTGTGTATTCAAGTAGCATTCTGGTTGATTAATATCGTTAATCACTTGCACGGTTTTGTGTTAATTCTGGATTTCAGGCAATTCCGGATCGTGATCACAACTACTGAATTGTGCTGGATTTGTAATTTCTCGTATTTTGGATAGGTTGGTATCGCTTATTTTTCCGTAATTCAGTTGATTTTGGATTTGGCACTTCAGTTTTTGGCGGCTATTCATTGTCTGTTTTCACCTTTCTGCTGTCCTGTTTTCATTGAAGAGCATAAACCGCAATTGGGTTTATGGAAGTGTTCTATTACTTGTAGTAATGCATCAAGGACACCGCTGAAGTATGGTTTTACAGATTTGACTCGTTTGTAACCGTTTTTTGGTTGATGATTGAACTTATTGAGATAAAGACACAAGAGGGGATAGATATGAATTGTTGTTGATTGAACTTGGCTTTTCTGATTGGTTTTTACAGGAAAGGCTTCTTGAGTTTGGCAGAAAATGGGGGTTATGTCAAGACGGGTTCTACCTGTCTGTGGCAACCTCTGTGTCTTTTGTCCTTCGTTGCGGGCAAGGTCCAGACAGCCTGTTAAGCGTTATAAGAAGTTCCTGGCTGATATATTCCCTCGTAATCAGGTAATGCATTGGTCTCCTTTTTCATGATTTATACCTTTTGAGGTTGTGTCTTTAAATATTAGACGAAACAGAACTAGCTTGAATTCATATTTACTTGAGTAGAAGCTTCTTTTACTTGGTCATTTTCTTGTGGAGGGGAGGGGTTTCGTGCCCTATTGTACTTTGAGTTACTGGTAAGCTAGGGGTGATTGGTGGACTTATCAGTTATAAGTTTATGTCTACTCATGTATGGTAGTTATTAAGTTTATCATTGTTCGCTGCTTCAGGTAATACAATTGATGTTGGCTAGTTTAAGTAGCAATGGAAAATGGTCAAGTATTTGTTTAACTAGACATGAACTTGAGTATAGAGGTATCATAGAATAATTTTGTTCTGCAAATCTGTCATGAGCGTATATTTATAAGAAAAATATCTTGTCACCTTTATAGTGAAAATCTTATAGTCATGATAGTGCCTTGTTTTTTGAAGTGTCTGACGACTTCAGGGACTTAGATTCCCATCAATTACTTATGATATCCATGAGGGTTATGAGAACATAAACATACTTGATGAAGTAGTAGTGGTTTAAATGTTTAATTTTCTGTCTCAATTTCAGGAGGCTGAACCAAATGATCGAAAAATTGGGAAGCTCTGTGACTACGTCTCAAAAAATCCACTGCGGGTTCCGAAGGTGTTTTTCCCTAAACATTAATTTTGTGCTTCACTATTGTTTTTGCAAGAATTCAGTTCGATTGAATTTTTACATAAATTTGCAAATCTTATCCATAAAATGAATTTGAGTTGAGTTCCATTCCAGAATATGGATGTCAAATGCATCATGTTTATGAGGTTATTGTATTTGCGCGACTCAAAAATTTTAAGTGTTTTGTTACTTGTTGGGCTGAAAGAATTTTCCGACATGACATAAAATTTTTATTTTTCCTTTTTTCTCTAGCTCTCTCTCTTCCATTTGCTCTTACTAATGGCCAAAATTCTTATTGATTAGATTTCGAGAATGTTGCCCTGCTAATGCATATGCTTGTACATAATTTGTAGTAATGGCGAAAGTATATTGGTACTTACAGTTGCCTGCTTCATTAAAATTTTCATTTGTCTGAACAGATTACAGAAACGTTGGAGCAAAGATTTTACAAGGAGCTGCGGCATCACAACTTTGGATCGGTGAAAGTTGTTGTTTGTATTTACAGAAAATTTTTGTCATCATGTAAGGAGCAGATGTAAGATATTACTCAACTTCACTACTAAATAATTATTTGAAATGTTCCTGAAAGTCCCACAATGTCATTGTTCAAATAAGCATGTCTATTTCCAATTCAATTTGTTCCTCCAACAACCACCAGTTGAATACATGCTTTGTGGGGTTGAATGTTTAGATCCTTTAATGCCGTGAAGCTCAATCTAAATTCATATATTCATTGTTCCAATTGATAGCAAATCATGTAAAATGGATCATCTTAGGTCTACCTGTCCCTCTACTCTTAAAAGCTAATTACACCTATAACATTTGTTTTTAAGTATATGGATTACAATATGACGTTTTTCTCTTTCTATAAATGGAGTTGAACAATTTGGTTATCGAACTATTATCTCTCTTTAACACTCCATTACATACATTTGTATTTGTTTTACTAAATTTTCTACTTATATATTTCTATCAAACTTCTTCTGTCCTGGATCTATAAAGTAAGAAACCAAATTTGTTATCATGAAACTTTGTGATCTTTTTAATTCGGTATTCAAATGTTCAATCACATTCCCCCCAGAGTTTCGTTGTGGGAGTCATTAGGTTTAATGCCTGGTAGATGATGATGAGGGCTTTCCTGTATATTTCCTTTGTTTTCAATTATATGGATTGCAATATGACATTTTTCTCTTTCTATAACTGGAGTTGAACAGTTTGATTAGAAAATTACCATCTCGATTCCAAGGCATTTTCATGCCTGGACTAGGATGTTATCTGACCCACATTCTTTCCCTACCTTCATCCTTTTCAGAGTCTTTTACATGCCATTGTGCATAATTCAACTTGTTGCTTCATAGTTCACTTTTTGAATAGTCACAAGTACCTTCACTCTACAATCCTACTTTCCCCTACCTAAAAAAAGGGATGTTAGCTGAAAAGTGTTTGTTATATACCAAGTTGTTTAGTGCTCTACACTCCTAGAAGAAACTGGAAATCTAAGGCACAATGAACATAACGTGGAAATTTTTTTAAAAAAAAGTTGGAAAACTAGAATTTATCGTATTTTTTATTTTAATTTCGATGTAAACATTGAAATGTCATGATGGTATTTCTGTTGTTGCACAAGTTTTTGTATTTATGTACACATGATTCACTGATAGTTTTCTCACTGGTTTGCAGGCCACTATTTTCCAGTAGTTTATTAGGAATAGTGCGGACTCTTTTGGATCAAACTGGGAAGGATGAAATGCAGATTCTGGCTTGCAGTATTCTTGTTGACTTCATAGAATGTCAGGTTCGTAGGCTCTAAGTTAGTCTTCATGATAATCAATCAATTATTAACCTTGCCATACCCCTCTTAGTTTAAAAGAAAGTAAAAAATTATCTAGAAGTTCAATCTAGCCATCTAATTATAAAATTAGTATGGAAAAAGATCTTTTCAGGATTCACCTAATAATATTACTTGTAAATATTCCACAAAATACATGTGCAAAGTTTGAAATAAAAGTTTCTTCGCAGTTAGAAAAGTTTCTTGACACTGTAATTTTGAATTTTGTTTGTACTTGAAGTAACTCTAGCATGAAAGTATCTTATTCATAGGATATTCATGATACTAATAACAATAGTAATATTAATAACAAGAAGTATTTATAAATCATGCACGCGTTTTCACGTGCTTTTTTCATGTTATAGGTCATGAATAGGTTCTTAGTCTACCACTAACTGCCCACCTTCTCATCCCGTTTTATTTCAGGCCTATTTGGCTTCCACTAAGTGTGTAATTGGTTATTTGTATACTGTATTGTTGAACTGTAGATATTTATTTTTGTATATTCTTGGTGCTAACTTTTTGCTACTAAAAAATAGACAGATGGAACACACATGTTCAGCTTAGAGGGCCTCATTCCCAAGCTTTGTCAATTGGCTCAAGATATTTGTGAAGGTGAAAGAACTTTACGTTTGCATTCAGCTGGGCTGCAAGCTTTGGCTTCCATGGTAGAGTTAGCCTACCTCTTCTCTCATACTTATCGTTTATTTGTTCTTATAAGTTAAGGAATTTTTGCATAGTGTTATCTTTTATTTTGTAAAATCAGCTCTGGGATTAATCATACATTTTGCTGTAGTTATTAAAATTTTGGAAAACAACATGAAGAGGAATTATTGGTTGGATTTGGCTGTCTTTATATATTGCTTGTTATCCTTTCCCCTCCGTTTTCAGTCTTGAGGTTCACATAGCTGGCTTATATGTAAATCATTTGCATTGGTATAGCTTTTTAAACAGTTGAATAGTGAATTATTATGAATAAATAATGCACTTCTGTCAATGAGAGAAGTGGACACTCTTGGAAAGGAATAAGATGACAATATGAGTCACTATGATTAGATTATAGAATTGCTGCTATCTATCTTGACTTTTCTTCTTTTGTCATTACTTTTCTGGTCAGTGAATTGAATTTCACATCTTTTACTACCACAATCATTTTCACTCCTTTCTGTGTATTTCAATATTTCTTCAGTCTGAATCTTGAGAGAGATTCAGAAGAATGTAAATCGGGTGTACTGCTTCCTAGGTTTTGAGCTACAACTAATCATTACAATGGGTCTGCCCACTTCCACAGGGTTCAGGGAAGAACTGTACCTCGAAGGGTGAATTATAGGCAACTCATTTTGAAGTACTTGTTAGTGGCTGATTCCACAGCTCAAACATGTGGCATTGGTGACACAGAGACAACATTGTTCAGCTAATTATAGAGATAGGAAAACCTTATACCACTAATGATCTTTGAAATGTAACTAATAGAACATAAAATGATGTGGAGCTGGTTTGAAGTTGGTATGCTGCAATTAGTTTCTTGTGGTGGGATGAGAAATAGGTTATTCTGTAAAAAACTTACTTTTTACCTATGTTGGTGGCCTTGATTATGTTTAATGATACTGATTTCCACTAACAAGTAAAAGCAATATGTGGATTTGAAATTTGAATTGTTGTCTCATATACAAGACATGACCTCAATTTTTACCTCCTGTTAATGGCTATAAAAATTTGAATATACGTGCATAGAGTTAGTTTATCTGCTATTACTGTTCCAAATAATGTTGCTTATTGTTTTGATGTATGATCTTAGTTATGCTCTAACTGTCCAGTCTCCACCTGGATGCCGTACTGATATTATTTGTCTTCAGGTGTCCTTCATGGGTAAGCATTCCCACATCTCAATGGAGTTTGACTATGTAAGCTCCTTGTTGATGCTTTCTTGATATGATCAATTACATGCTAGATAAAGTCTAACTTTATTATGCTTACGGTTATTGCCATTTGGCCAATGATTTTGACTTGAATTCTTCTAAATTTGTCAAATAGATCATATCAGCCACTTTGGAGAACTACGTTGATTTCCAGAAGACCTTGGGAAATTTCGACACAGATGAAGTGTCTAAATCAAAAGACACCGATGAACTAGACCCCTCAATGTAGGCTTCTTAAGTTGATTGAAAATGATTCTTATTTAGACCAAGGTGTTTAAATTAACTATGTTTGCTTCTTTTGACAATTAAACAGGGATGTTTCCAAAAACCCATATTACTGGTCTAGAGTTTGTCTGCGTAACATGGCAAGATTGGCTACAGAAGCAACAACCGTACGCCGTGTGCTTGAACCACTTTTCCATAACTTTGATGTTAACTATCATTGGTCTCTAGAAAAAGGAGTTGCGTACCCTGTGTTGATATATTTTCAGTCACTTTTGGAGGAAGCAGGTTATTACAAAGATGTTGATATACTATCAGTTGTAGGAAAATGATGAATCAAGGCCTTTCTATAGAAATATTTGACTTCGATTCTGATGTTATTGTAGGAGGGAATTCACATTTCTTATTGTCTACTCTTGTCAAGCACTTGGACAATAAAACTTTGGCCAATCAACCTCTTATACAAACAGATATTGTCAATATCACTATGCAACTTGGACAAAACGCAAAGCAGGAGGCATCAGTTGCAATCACTGGTGCAATATTTGACCTAATTAAGCATCTGCGGAAGTGCCTGCAAAATTCAGATGAACCATGCAGTGTTGGAGATTCCTCTGATAGCCAAAAGTCTATTCTTCAGCTATCTTTAGAAAAGTGCATCTTTCAGCTTTCAAACAAGGTGTTATTCCTTATTTTATTTTGTTTCATACTTCACCTTAAGTGTATAGCACATATGACACCTTTTAAATTTGATGAATGTTACATATTTAATTGGACGCCACATGTTAAACCATGCTATTTATGAATCCACTTGAGTTTTCTATGAAGCTTGTCAAAATTTTATACTTCCTTATGTATTCATATGTCAATTTTCATGTCATATTATGCTGTTTCTTCGCAAGTATGATCTAGAGCTTTAAAAATTGGTTCACACACTTCGATGCTAATATTTTTGTTTGCGGTATTTTTTGCAATGGAATGCACCTTGTTGGAATTAAATAAAACAATTTTCAATATATTGATAGGTGTAGTATGAGCTAGTGCCCTTTCGTCTTTATATATATGCATACCATACCATCTGTCTAATAACTTTTATGTATATATTCTTTTTCTGTGCAACCAGGTTGGAGATGTGGGGCTTATACTAGACAAGCTAGCCGTGTTCTTAGAGAATATTCCAATCACTACTATTGCAGCTAGAGCAACAATATCTGCTGTGAATCGAACAGCGAAGATAGTTTCGTCTATCCCTAATATATCATATCACAAGAAGGCAAGTAGACTGATGGAAATGGCACATTTAAGTTGCTTAAATATTGTAAAGTAATGCGAGACTTTATTTGACACTTGCAACTATCTCTGCAGGCCTTCCCTGATGCTCTATTTCATCAGTTGCTTATGACAATGACCTATCCAGATCCTGAAACTAGGGTTGGTGCGCACAACATCTTAGCTGCTGTGCTGATGCCATCATTGTTGTCTCTACGGTTAGGCCAAAAAACAATGAAAAAGACAAAAAGTCAAAGTTTCTCCTTGCGAAATGAAGGTGAGAATAAACACTCAGATGCAGATGGAGGATCATGGGTGGATGAAAATCCAGTACTGGGTATGGATGCTAAACAACGCAGAGAAAGTGACTCAAATTCTGATTCACTCAGTGTAATCAGTACTAACACAGATGGAAAAACTGTATGTGACACTTACTTATCAATTACACTTTGTTGATTTTTTATGTTCTATTTTTTCGGTTCACTTATAATTGTTTAGGTATTCTAAGTTGTTAAATTATTATTATCAGCTGCAAACTTCACTTCGATTAAGCAGTCATCAAATCAGTCTTCTGCTATCATCGATATGGGTTCAGGCAGCATATGCTGAAAACATGCCAGCAAATTTTGAGGCAATGGCCAACACTTATAACATCGTTTTGCTGTTCATTCGCTACAAGGCAAGTTTATTTCATTGTTTTTAGTTGTAGTTAATTTCTTTTTTTAGCAATTGAATCTTGCTAAGCTAGGCTAGCAACATTATTTGGTTGTCAACCAATATGCTGTCCAGCATATTGGGTGTATAATAGGCATAGTTATTAAGGGCGCGCCTCGGGCGAGGCGACAGCCTTGTCGCCTCGCCAACGCAGGGGCGCCTATGTGTCCCTAAGGCACGCGCCTGAGTGCGCCTTTTTTGTGCGCCTCAGTGCGCCTCGGGCGCGCCTCAGGGACACTTGAGATTTTCAGGGATTTTTTTCATTAATGTAACCTGATTTTCTATCCTAACAAACTTAATTT
>CAOJBJ011109714.1:0-33056 GCA_948291685.1 Euphorbia celastroides | reverse complement strand
GATATAATTTCCAGGATCACTCTAGTTAAATGCGAATAACTAATCATCGCTTAGCATAATATTCAATGCTCAACAGAAACTAGGAGGAAGAATGAAATCACATAATTCAAAACAAAAGGAAAGCACGGCTGGAAGAAACCTACAAAACATAACTGGTCTGCCATTACAGGAAAATTCCCACCTAAAGCCATAAAATTTCCAACCAAAAATATAATGAAGTCGCAGTAGTAGTAGCAAGCTTCACCTAGTTGAAATTGCAACAAGTAATTCATACAATTGACCATTTATTCCACACTTACCATTAATCACAAAATACAAACAAAGCCTGATTGGTAAAATCTCAGTTCCGCAACAAAATTATAACTCAGCGACAAGTCTAATGAATGATCATTCATTTAATCTACACAATTGACTCCATTAAAAACAATGAAAGTGGAAAAAAATGCAGCAATGCTCCCAATTGGAAAAGAAACCAGAAGATTAGAATAGCCAAACAAACAGAACAAAGGAGAACGAACAAAACTCACATTGCCAAAAGTATTACTATCCGAGGAATCAAACTTAATCCTAGCAGTGCCGCCCTGAGCTTCAACTCGCCTGATCTCCTCAACCAAATCAGGCGCCAATCTAATACTCATCGCAAACGCCGGAGGACCATTCCCCGGAATAAGAGAAAACGTCTCTTCAACAGACGCCGGGCCGGAAGGCGAGGAGCCGGAGCGGTGGCAGACCGGTGCGGCGGAGGCGGAGGGAAAGAGGAGGGACGCATAGCACCGCCTCCCCGGCCGCCGAGCTTGGAGGAACCGCCGTACATTGTGGTGATTCCGGCGAATAATTAAAAATTAATTAAATTTGAAGAAATCATTGAAATTACAGAAAAATAAATAAAGAAGAAGAGGGAGTAGAGCAGATTCCGTGAGAGAGAATTCGATTTGGAGATGGAGAAGGAGAAGGGCTGAAGCCGATGCAATAATCTTTGGGGGTTGCTAGGCAAAATGTTGTTGGTAATTATGAGTTTTAATTTAGTTTATATTTGCAATTTAAATTCATTTCAACTAGTCAATGAAAATAATATAAAAGGTTTTAGGAATAAGTTAAAAAAAATCCCTTGATGTTTCATTTTTCAGCAAAATACCCCTTGATGTTTAAAACTAAGCAAAATACCCCCTGATGTTTGTCTCCGTCAGCAAAATGAGGCTCGGCCGTCCAACTCTAGTTAAATGCTGACGTAGACAAGGGGTAAAATTGTCTAATTCACTTTTCTAACCCTAAAAATTCATTTACCCATTTTGAACCTAACCCTAATCCAAATACCCAACAAACCCAACTCAACCCTAACCCAAACCCTTGTCGGCGCCGACACCAGAAAATCGCGATTCCGGCGACGGCACCTCAAACTCCGGCGACTCCAACCCTAACCCACACCGCCTGGTCCCGCCACCCACACATTTCCCCGCCGCCCACACCTTTCCCACGCCACCGTCGTCTCGCCGTTCGACCCGCCTCCGAAGCCTCGCCGTCGTCTACCGCCCTGAAGCCTTGCCCTTTCCCGGATCTCCTGCCAAAGTTCCATCTCCGCCGGCCTTTTCTTCTTCCCCGCCCTTGCCGTTCGCCTCTCCCCCGAATCCGTCGGAAAGTGCTCATCATCGTCCTCTCGTTTCAGATCTGAGTTTTGCTCGTTTTACCGGCGAACTCATCCTTGGTTTCGGTGGCGATTTTTGACCGATTTGCCGGATAATCAGCGAGAGAGAGAGAACGACGGCTGAGAGAGAACGACGGATTGGAGATATCTGGAAAATGACGGCGGCGTGGGAGAGAGAATGGCGGCGTGGAGAGAACGGTGTGGGAGAGAGCGAACTTTTGCCAATTTCGGATTTCTCGGCGAAACTCCGGCGACGGCTCCGGCGACAGGAACTCCAGCAGGTTACGGGTATTTGGGTTAAGTTCATGGGTATTTGGGTTTGTATTTAGGTTAATGGGTATTTAGGTTAAAAAAACAAAATTAGACAATTTTACCCCTTGTCCACGTCAGTATTTAACTGGAGTTGGACGGCTGATCCTCTTTTTGTTGACGGAGACAAACATCAGGAGACATTTTGCTTGGTTTTAAATATCAGGGGATATTTTGATGAAAATTGAAATATCAGGGAGTTTTTTTGAACTTATCTCAAGGTTTTATTATAACAATGAAAATAATATTGTGAGAGTTCTCGTAAGTACGTGGAAGGTGAATTTGAATATGCTTCTTTTAAATTGTTTCTCTGAGAAGTTTGATACTCCTACGTGTTTTGAAAGAATTATTTTTTTATTTTAAAAATAAATTTGAAAACTTTTCATCATAAATTATGAAAAGTAAAAATATATTATTTGAAGGTAAAATATGAAAATCTATTAAAAATTTACAAGAGTAATTTATTGAAATAGCATATTGAAAAGTAATACCAAAAGGGCCTCTAACATTAAGAACTTACATTTACAGCTATAAGTATAAATACAGAAAAGAAAATAAAACTCAATAAATTTTATTAAGTTTGTCTTATAAAAAGTGGATTTGCAAATTTTGTGCAATATGATTAAAAGATATTGGAACTCAATTTAAAGTTTCCAAAACTCGTAGTTTTTGACTTATCACTTATAAATTATTTATAAGCAAAATTTAGATTATAAGTGAGTCATTTAAATTGAAAAATTACTGCCATGAGAAATACTTCCTAAAATTTTGAATTATAACTTATTTTCCAAGCATTACCTTTGACACATTTTGCAAAAATAGGGTTATTTTCTTGTAACATTATACAAAACTATCTTAAATAATCCAAAACTTGTATAGATAGTCATATTGGTTACTAAACTGATAGAAAGTGAATATTTAAAATATTCAGTTCGAAGCGAACCAACACGAATTTGTGTTGTAAGTTTTATTAAATTGAAGAAAAATATATTAAAATCCAAATTAAGTTTAATGTCAGTCAATTTTTATAGTAAATCCATAATAAAAAGTTATTATTTCTAAATTTATAGTTAAATTCAATAATTTAATTGAATTAAGATCTAGTTAAACCGAATTTGCTCGTATCTTTAGAAACTGCGCCTATATAAAATTCGTTTCGATGAAAGCTCTCAACATTTCGGGTCATTGCCCTTTCCTCAAGCAAGCTCATTAGCCCATATCCCACTAACTCCACCGATCCCTGAAAATCCCATCGACAATGCTCACCGGTATCATTTCTACACAATAATCTTCTTTCCAGCTTCAGGCTATTCTCACCTTTCTTTCAATCTAATCGTCTTCTCATATTTGATGCCGCAACTGAAGATTTTTCCCCTTTTTGAATTCTCCGAGCTGGGTTTTTGGTTATTCAGCTATTAGTGATTCTTACAGGCGTTATATGGGCTTTTTTTATGTAGTTAAGGTGGTTGGTTTTGGGCTTAATTGTCTGTATTTGTATTTCAGTGGAAATAGAAAGAAACAGTCATACTGGCCAAAAAAGTTTGGCGAGTCTATTTTTGTTAATTACTCACTTGTGAAGGAGATAACTGGTTTTTCTGGATTTGATACTTGTATTTACTGGTAATGTGAGGCTTAATTTTCGAAGAAATAACAAGTTGTGACTGGATTTTGGTTTTCTAGTGGCAAGTGCATCTGTTGTACTGCTTTTATACTCGTGGTTGAGTGGTTCTGCACCACTGCAGAAATCAGTCTTTCTATTGGATATGTTGACTGTTATGAAATGGTTATTAGTGGATGCATTAATCATCTCTCTACGGAAGTTTATGCACCATCGGAGTTTTTCATACTTAACTGAAGTTTTATATTGTTGTTGAAGTTTGATATTATATGCCTATACATCGTTTCAGTGAGTGTTAAATGGAAAAAGAAGGTGTTCTCAAATGTGGAAATTGACACAAGCCAGCCTCCCTATGTTTTCAAGTGCCAGTTGTATGATCTTACAGGAGTACCTCCTGAGAGGCAAAAGATTATGGTTAAAGGTGGTTTACTTAAGGTAATTGCTGCACTTTTTTATCATAACATTCAACTGTTAACTGCTACATATATATTACTGTCTACATTCATGACACTTAATGGTTTCTTTATGTAACAGCGTATTGTTTTTGTTGAATATGAATACTGTCCAGTACTTAGCTCATTATTTCAAAAATGCAGGATGATGCTGATTGGGCAACAGTAGGAGTGAAGGAGGTAAATGATGTTTTTGACAATTTTTCACTTTACATCTCTTTTATGGTGGTGAAATTGTTTCTGAATACTCATCTATTTTTTTCACAATTTACCATTTTAGGGTCAAAAATTGATGATGATGGGAACTGCAGATGAGATCGTGAAGGCCCCAGAGAAGGGTCCTGTGTTTATGGAAGATCTCCCAGAAGAAGAGCAAGTGGTTGCTGTCGTAAGTTCGATCCTACGTGACATGCATGCAGTTTTGTGGTTTGAAACTCATGATTTATGTACGGCATAAAAAGTGAACGTATTTTTACTAACTATTGAAAAAAGAAGTATAAGCTTATAACGAAGAAATGATCAGTTTAAAAAAGGCGAGAGTTGGAGCCTGGCCAGGGAAGGCTGTGAAAGAACATAATGCTTCTAAACAGGCTGTGCAGGGTTGGTTTAATGAGTAGCTGTCTAGGAAAGAACCATAATTTCGTTTCCAAAACAAAGATGAAACAGAGGTAAGAATCATCTCAGTTCAGGAGATAATTGGAAATGAAACGCTTATTTACTTAGACTATAGACAATTATCCAGCCTGCAAGAGCTAGAAACGTGATAAAAATTATAAGTATATAAAAGATAAATGTTAGTTGAGCTCTGTTTACTTTCTTAACCTTCAACGCTATTTTAGATATGATTTTACTCTATTTAAAGATACATTTCACTTTGCTCATACTAGCTCTTGGTGCCTTGGGTGATTTAAGGTCTTATCGCTTAGTAGTGCCTAGCACTTTTGACCATACTGTACGTGAGATATAGATGAAATTCATGTTTTCTACTAGCTGTTGGATTTTCACGTATTCATCGTTCTTGTTTTATGTAAAGTAAGAGAACCTTTTGACTCAAATGCATTGCCTTGGATTAATCTATTAGCCTTCATAACATTTCTTGTAACAGTTATATAAATGCCCATGAATGATTCAACTTGCATTCGCTATTATAAAGAATCAGTTTAATGTACAGATTAAATGCAATACATGGTTTTCATCTTTCTATATTTGTAATTATTACATTTGGGGACACGAGTCACACAACACTAGCTAAGCCTTGACCTATTAGTAATCAGTTGACATGTAATGATCAATGACTATGAAGTTACTAATTACGCTATAAAATATGAGGTTTTTCTACCATGATTACATCAATATTTCTTCCACACTGATATGACCTTTTGCTAAGACTTCATACTTGAGTCGTGTTTTTTGCAATTTTCTTTCTCATGATATTAGTATAATTAATGGAGAATTTGAATTGTAAGTTTGTCATGCCAGAATGCTTTGAATTTCTTTGTCAGTTAGTGAGGAGGAGGAAGATAATTTTAGGTTTTTGTTGGAAACCTAAAGATGTAGTAAATTCAGAGTTTATGAAAGAAAGGATTCATATAGGGACGGAAAATTAAGTTAAAATAATTAGGAATGAGAAAAAAAACAAGAAAGAAATTGAAGGGAAGAGAAAAGCTGAGGGAGAGAATTAGGAAGTAAAAGAAAAGAAAGGCATGTTGATATTGATTCGAATTGGTCAATGGTTCCTAATTAGCTGCTCAACTGCTAACAAGGTTGTAAAATATATATATGGGTCTATAGATTAGCTTTAACTACAATAAGCATATGCATATAGAAAGTTTATGGTACTTTATATCCATTATTATAAGTCAACTTATTTGTACTTTCTTTCTTTGGCTGCGCCTAGCATTGTCAGGCATGCGCCTTGAGCCTAGGATTCAGGACCCTCTAGCGCTTTTAGGCTCTGTTCTTTTGGATTGAATGGCCAACTGCAGAACTGAACTGCACGGAACGGAATTGGGCTGAACCGAACTGAAATTTAATGAAACTTATTGACCGAAAGTTATTTGAAACTTGATGAAATTAAAGGTTATATCAAACTAATCGAAATTAAATGACATTTGAACTTATTTGAAATTAATTTCAAATAAATGAAACTGAATGGAACTTACTAGAAATCTAATGGAAACATCATGAAATTGCACTTAATGAAACGGAACTGAACTGAATGGAAAATAAGTTGAAAAGAATAGAATAGTAGTATGTCGCTAATGTATGCTAGTATTTAATATTTGTAGTCAAGCGCCCTCATGAATGCTCCTAATTTTTAGTTTCAAGTGTTGATGCCTTTTCTTTTGTTAATAAACCTGTTTGTACATGAAGCTTGTTACCATGATATCTATTTCAATAACTTTCTTTAGCTTTCAATCAATGGTGAGTTATATTGCAAATTCTGTTTCTGCTTTCAGGGTCATACTGCTGGCCTGTTTAATTTAGGCAACACCTGTTACATGAATTCCACGGCGCAATGTTTGCACTCTGTTCCAGAGTTGAAGTCAGCTTTAGTTGAGTGAGTTTTGTGAATACATATTACATTCTATATGTTGGCAGTTGATTAAACAAGTGCTCTTGATTATCAGTGACACATTATGCTTGATGTGAATTTTTTCTTCAGCTATCCATCTGAAAAGAGAAATGATTTAGATCAGACATCACACATGTTGACTGCTGCAACTAGAGAACTGTTCAACGAGCTTGATAAAAGTGTCAAACCTGTGGCACCTATGCAGTTTTGGATGGTATGTCATTTTCGTTAACATGACACTGCTTTCAGCTTTCGATTTGACGGACATCTACGAAAATATTTTTCTCATATTGTTGCTGAGAACTAGCTATGCTTATTACTGTCAGGTGGATGATATTGCTATCATTTGCCTTCCTGTTTTGGGATATTAAGAGAAGAGTTACTAAAAATTTGTAGTTTTCACTTTTTTGCAGGTATTGCGCAAAAGGTATCCTCAATTTGGACAGTTGCATAATGGTGTCTTCATGCAGCAGGTTTTATGAATATCTAATGGATAATACTGCAATCTTCTGATATACACACTTCTGTATTTATTTTGGTCTAAATAGTTGGAAATGTCTGATAGGATGCCGAAGAATGTTGGACGCAACTTTTGTACACTCTTTCGCAGTCGCTTAAACCACCAACTCCCAGGTAATTTTGGTTTTCTTTGTTAGTCGTATAAAGTAAATATGCAATACTGTCTTGGAGGTCGAGCAAGAACAAAATTTGTTTGCATTGGTGTTTACTCATGTAACATTTCTTTGCCTAATTCTAATTTGATTGGATCAAAAAGTTTGTTCAAGATAATGCATACAGTGCAATAAAGTATATGTTTTGAATCTTAAAAGCCTTTTTCTCGTTGCTTCGTTTTGACCGAGTAATTATCTCGTCTTTAACCTGCATACAGTGACAGTCCGGATGCTGTGAAGGCCCTCTTTGGAATCGAACTTGTAAGCAGGTAAAACTTCTTCAAACTTATCTGCAGGTTTTTATTGTACTTTAGGGCATATCAAGCAGAATTATTAGATCAACTATCTCCTAGTATTCTATTTGCAGTCAATTTTCTCATAATAAAATTTTAACAAACTTCTGTTGATAGGATCCATTGTCAAGAAAGTGGAGAAGAAAGTTCAGAGACAGAATCAGTATATTCACTTAAATGCCACATATCACAAGAAGTAAACCATCTGCATGAAGGATTAAAGCATGTAAGTCAGCATTCAGTTGTCCTGTATTAATTTCTCTAGCTCTCATTACGTTTTTTGCATTGGTTGTTATTCGATTATATTCCATGATGGAATTTGTACACTTATGTGACTAAAATGATTTTTTTGCTCATCAGTTGAGAATTCATAAATATGCTTCTATTTTGTTGTCTGATCTTGAAACCCTTATTTATGTTTATAGTGGATTATGTTTTTCAATTTTATTATATGAGGCACTTATTGCATTTTAGACTTCTCTTTCTCGACGACATTATGATTTGATCCATGTCACTGGGAGTTTTGTAGGGTTTGAAGTCAGAGTTGGAAAAGGCTTCCCCTTCCTTGGGGCGTAGTGCAATTTACCTGAAAGAATCCCGCATCAATGCCTTGCCAAGGTAATGCTGCGTCTATCTTTTTTTTTTTTTAATTCTCTGTTTTTATGTTATTTTGTACTGTAGAACTACTTTTTTGTGGGATCCTTTTCTCATGAGAGGTAATTAAAGACATTAAAAAATGGATTGATACATATGCCTAGATCCCGGATAACTGGAAATTTTATTGATAAGACCTTTTCAATTGTAGCCAATATCTTATTACGAATAATTCCGACAACTTCGGGAGAAAAGGAGGTATTTACAAAATCCCCGCTGTTGACTCTTTTTGCTTGTGGCATTGCTTTGCTGCGTTATTCTCTTGCTTATCATATACCAGCAAGTGGCAACTAATTTTTCAGAATCTGATAATGTAGATCTCTTTCACTGTCTGGTTTGGCACAATAATTCAAACAATTTATTGATTCAGTTTCACGATTACTGATTGTCTAATTCTTTGATTCTCTGCTATACTATTGAAGTTCCGAGCATTCTTTGAGGCATGAGCTCTTACATTAGTGTAACTTGTAGGTATTTAACTGTGCAATTCGTTCGCTTTTTCTGGAAGAGGGAATCTAATCAGAAGGCCAAGATTCTCCGGGTAATTGGGTTTTTCTTATTCTCTGAGTATGACCAGTTCAATGAACCTTATGAAGTGTTTTCTGTATAAATATTTCGATTGTTTTTGGACAAATTAGAGCTGTATCCGTGTCTTCTGAGAATTTACCAGCTTTTTTTGATCTTTTTTCTTTCTCTCAGAAAGTGGATTATCCACTGGAATTGGATGTCTATGATTTCTGTTCTGAAGATCTTCGCAAAAAATTGGAAACCCCACGCCAGGTATATTATAATTATATACTACATTTGAACTCTGAGAAGTTCAATTTATATCCAAATACATTTGTTCGTTTGTGTTCTAACGACTTTCTAACACCGATCAGATTTTAAGAGATGAAGAGGGCAAAAAGCTTGGCCTGAAAGGTAAAGAGAAAAGCTCTGATTCAAAGGACAATGATGTGAAGATGACCGAGGCAGAGGTCCGATTCTGGTTTAGCCAAGCCACTCTTGCATTTAAAAGTTTTTTCAAATGTAAAGGAATTTCATCAATAATTTCCATTTTGTTGCAGGGATCATCAAATGGAGAATCTTCAAAGCCTACATCTGATCAAGGTAAAGCATTGTTATTCTCGCTGAATTTAGATTCTCCGACTTAAATTTTATTTTTTAATTGTTTGATTTAGGCGCTTCGACTTTAACCGGAGTGTATGATCTTGTTGCTGTGCTAACCCATAAGGGGAGGAGTGCTGACTCGGGACATTATGTTGCCTGGGTTAAGCAAGAAAATGGCAAGCTTCCCGAACCCTCGAGCTGAATTTTTCAATTTTTTTCTGGCTTATAACTGATTAATTTATCGCCTAATCAGGACAATGGATCGAGTATGATGATGATAACCCCATCCCTCAGCGAGAAGAAGATATAACAAAACTTTCCGGTGGAGGTGAGCTTATTTTTAACCTTAACTTTTCTTTAGTTATGCAATTTGTTGTTCGGTTTCGGGTTTTCAACACTTGAGTTGTGTTTTTCAGGGGACTGGCATATGGCGTATATATGTATGTACAAGGCTCGTGTTGTTTGACATGGATTTATATGCCTCACAATTTACTCTCTCTCTCTCGTTTAGAACCGAGTAAGTCTCGAAGGACATTCTTTTTTGTAGATTCAAGTTATGGAAATGGTCGATAGATTTTCGCTGGATTTGCATTTGTTGTAGTTGTTTAAACTTTGTTTTGATTGAATTGCTTCAGCTGTGGGAATCGGTTTAAACTTTCTAGTAAAGGTTATACTACTTTATATGGCCGGATTTTGTTTAATTCTCTACTTGATCTACCAAAAATTAGGAAGAACAATTATGTGCGCATGAGTGTTTTGTACCAGAAGTTCTAAGGTTGACTATCAGTAAAAGTCCTATAAAGTTCAATTCGGTCAATGTACATGTCTATATAACTAAACAATAACACTTGAATATCATATAATCAACCATACTTGACATATAATTCAGATTTTGTTTATTTTTTCTAAGACTAAAACTCGAATTTGTTAGTTACT
Source organism: Euphorbia celastroides (assembly GCA_948291685.1). Lineage (NCBI taxonomy): Eukaryota > Viridiplantae > Streptophyta > Magnoliopsida > Malpighiales > Euphorbiaceae > Euphorbia > Euphorbia celastroides. The sequence goes on along the minus strand of CAOJBJ011109714.1, from coordinate 22,796 downwards.
TCGTACTTTAGCTACAAGTGAAGTCAACGTGAAAATGGCAATTGTATCATTAAAAATAAAATTTGTAAGTTATTTCGTACTTTAGCTACACAAATCTACTATTTCACTTTCATTTATCTTTCTCTCTTCTCATGTGAAACACGTTCACATAAAAATCCTAAAATTGACAACAAAAATAGTTCATCCTTCAAATTAATTAGATATGTATTAACCAAAATAAAATTTTCTCTATACTCTTATATTAAAACCTTGGAGTGTAAATAGCAAGATCAGGCCAACCACCATCACAACTTTCTAAGTAATTCTCTCCGCCGGTGGTGGTGGCGCCACCATCATCAACTCTACCCGGATCACCATTCGAGCCCGAACTCATGTCCTCGCCAAACCCGCCCATATCCGCCATTTTAAGACCCGACCCATTCAGATCCAAATCATCAAAAATGTTCCCAAATTGCCCATTTGATCCCAAATTTGCCACATCAAGCATATGGGTCGGTTCCTCATTAGCAACCAATTGGGTCTCTGGCGGAGCAGTCGCCGTCGACGAGGACGACACCGCCGGAATCCGTCGGTTGAGCTTAACGGGTTCGGGTATCGGATCCGGATCCAACCGTTTTGAGGCTGAGGAACGTTTACTGCTTTTCTTCCGGGTTCCGCCGCCGACGGGGATGTTTCTCAACGCGCCGCCTTTGGTCCAATATCTCCGGCAATTTTTACAAAAATGGCGCGGCTGAGAGAGATTGTAATTGTTGTAGTAGCAGAATTTTGTGTTCATAGAGTCACATCGGGGACATTTCAGCTGCTCTTCCTCCGGGAACTGGGGCCTCGCCGGAGAAATTAACAACGGCGGATCTTGCATATCTATGTATAACACTAAATTGATGAACAAAATATGAACTTGACTTGATCAATTGGGAAAATTAGGGGAAAAGATTCCAACTTTTGATGGTCAATTTGTGTTTTTTGAGGTGGGTTTTGAAGAAATTGAGAAGAGGGGGAAAAGGTTGGATTTTCTTGTGGAATCAGAGATGGGTTTTGCCCGAAGAGAAGGAATTTTTACAGTTAACATGTCAAAAGAAAAACCCGTAATGAACTTGATGAACAAAATATGAACTTAGCTCGATCAAATGAGCAAGTTAGGCGAAAAGATTCGAACTTTGATGTTTTTTGATGATTATTTTTTTGTTTTTTAAGGTTGGGTTTTGGAGGAATTGAGAAGAGGGGAGAAAGATTGGATTTTTTTAGTGGAATCAGAGATGGGGGTTTTACTTAAAGAGAAGGGATTTGCATGCTAAAGGAAAACCCAAAATGTTTTCTCAATTTTGTAAGGGAAAAACAATTTCGTTGGAGATCAAAGAAAGTTGAGAAAAGAGAGAAATTTAGAAGATGGAAGAAATAGATGATCTGATGTTTTGAAAATGTTGAAGGAGAAATAAGAAGCTTTGTTTACGCGTGAGAGTGACCACTCAAGTGATGGCTTATAAATTATGATTATATATACTTTATTTTTCATAACTTTTTTTTTAATGAATTTATTCGTTTATATAAATACATGTAAATTGATATATCAATTAATATATTGAACTAAAACAAAATAATATAATCTCATTTATAATGATATACTTGGTAGCAAAACATGAAGAATATAACATTTCAATAAAAAAAATAACAATTTTGAAATATAGATTTTATTACTTCTAATTTTATATGACTATCAGAAAATATTATTCAAATACGTTTCATAAATGTAAAAACTTTTTTATATAATATTTTAACTTGTAGTTATGCTCGATTTTTCAATCTCTGATTGATTTCATCGGATTTTTTTATTATGCCGCCATGTTTTATCAACTGAAATTATTCATAATTTACAGTATTACTAGCTAAATTAGGTGTATAGTAGACGTGGAAAGCGAAAAAACTAGTATTATAGAAAGCAAGTCAAATTTAAAATGAAAGTATGATTAACAACAATTATTCGTCATGGTCCTTGCATAATCAAAATTTGGATTTCTTACCTCCAACAATTTTTAAGCATATCTAAGACACCGCATGCAACAAATGTCAAATTGCAATGATTTCATTCAAGTTTTTATATATCTAAAAAGTTTATTTAAAAATAAGAAAAATGGATGCCCGTCAATCTATCAAGTTTAGTTTAAACATAAAATTATAAGTAAAATATGAAATTGGTGGACTTTTATTTAGTGTGCATTAAGTAATGTGTGATGATTAGGTGTGAAAGTGTATAGGGAATCCATTCGGTTCTTTTTGTTTTATCTCTAAATAGTTCATAAGAGAAAAATACTCGGAGGAAGAAAATAATTTTTCTTTTTCTTTTTCGAAAAGCAAATAATTTGTCTCTTTCTCTATTCTTTCACTAAGTTTTAACTATATAGTTTGTATTTATTTTTCCTTTTATTTTTTCTTTCTTCTTCATACATGTTTTTCACATGTCGAAAATCTTATAAAATAAAAGAAAGAAAACTTAAAGTTGGGGACATTTTCTCCAAAACAAAATTTCTTTAATTAAAAAATACACCAATATAATGAAAATAATTGGAGATAATATAGGAACTTTGATTCCAATATTGATTCACGTGAATATAAAAAATTAAGATGGTAAGTTTAAGTAAGGATAGATAATGGATATCACAATAATTAAACCTGACCGGTGAACCCGAATTTGTTTTACAGGATTTGGATATTTTTTGGACTCGTTGGTTCCTAGAAGGATATGAGTTCATCCAACTGGATGTGAATTCGATACCGAATCTTTTTGATGTTTGAACTCGTATGTTAATGGATTATTGTGTAGTGTGGTGAAATTTTTTGTTCATTGTAGCTTCTAGTAAGAAACTATATATATTATTATTGATAAGTTTTGTATATATTATATTAATCTAACTTTTTTTGTTGATTTGATTTACTATAGTTGGATTCAACCTGATTTATGTACATGGATGTGGTAAGTAAGTCTTCAAAGTCCAACTACTACATCAATGCGGGAGGCCGACTTGTGTTCATCGGGCCTACACTAATCCTACTAGTATTTTATTATGTCGGTTCATTTTGAGATTGATTTGTATGTGACCCGAATTTTCGGTTTTAGAATTTCTTGGATTAGGATTCTCTAAAGTTGGAGATGAGTGAAGTTGTAAAGTTGAGATAATCATATCCATCCATTCACTTTTAATGGTTGAGATTTAGTTTTTATAATTTGTAGGGTTCATAATGTAATTGAATCTCGACCATTAAAAGTGCATGGATGGATGAAATTGTCTCAACTTTAGATAATCCAAATCTGAATTTCTTTGTCGGTATTCCAAAACACATGGGACATTAAATAGATAATGGAGTGCGCCCACTAGGCCATTTCGATAGAGAGAAAAGTACAAATTTGACATTTGAAATAGTTAATGGACTTGTGTTCATAAATGAAATAGAATAAGACCCTACAACTTGATCTCCACAGTTGCATATAGTTGCACATATTCCATGAATGCATAAGTTTAATTTATCCTAGTCCGTCTGTACTTGCTACGTTGACTGTTAATTTAAATTTTTAGTTGTTCCTCATAATCCAGTAAAGTTCGCAAAAATTTACTAGTTTCTCTCCGGGCTTCTGATGAGATAAAGAAAACCGTAAAAATTGTATTTGTAAAGTCAAGCCCAATAAAAAGCTGACACATTACATTTAAGAGCCAATCTAGTGTATTTTCATTAAGTTGGGTTGACTAAGAGGAACTGTAAAAAATTCAGAGTAATAGTTGGCTATTTATAGCAAGTACAAGCAAGTTTCGATGCATTTAATCTATTTACAATGCTAAGTGAACTCGCAATGATACTGAACCTTAATGACAGTCAAATTTCTCAAAAAAAATTTAGGAATATACTTTTGAAATGGCCGAAAATGTGATAAAAAGAGTGCACTCCAAATCTTAATTTCTAAACAATTATGCCACTCTTTACCTTATTGTTCATGTCCATACATAATCTAACCATTAAAGGACCTAATAAAACCATCGAAACGTGAAATTCGAACCAAGTTATAAAGAAATGTGACACATTCAAAGATAATAACCGGTAATCGTGAATCCTCTTCCAATGATTTCACCACCGTAAAACCAAGCATAGCATTCGAGTCCGAACAAAGCAGCAACTCCCGCATTCTCTGTGTTCAACTCTGGCTTGTTCTTTATTACGTTCTTTAGCGCTTCGAGTTCCTTCCAAAATGCTTCATACCGATTCGGAATACTGCAAAAGAGAGGAATGCATAGAGAATAAAGGATAAACAATTGATTTAGCTATTAGTTATACTAACTAATTAGATTTAATATCTAATATTGTAGTCATTAACCATACACAAGTCATTTATGATAATGTTTTTTTGTCATAAAATAACAATTTCTGCCATACTCAACTTATATAATAATTATACGAATAATTCTCATAAAATATTGAACCATTCGGAACGATTGCACTATCATCCCGTGTATTCGCTACCACCATAACTTTTTTCTTGTTTTAATTTGTTCAAACTATGATAGAATTCTAGTGTTTATAGGTTGCGATAAGAAAATAAATGAGGCAAACAATAAATAGACATATATGTACCTGGCGAGACGAGTGTAAAAGAGTTGATTTGATAGTAACAAACATTAAAATAAAGAATATTGTCCTGTGTATTATTAAATTGTCAAAAAAGAGAATTATAAGTTGTCCTCGTTGTGAAAATTTTTTGAAACCATAGACCCTTTTTAAAAATAAAAAAAGTACAAATCCCCTTTTAAAAATTGTTAAAAACACAAGACATATTTCTATACTTTACTAAAAAAACAAAACCGGGAGAGGGAAACGAAAGTTGGAGAAGAAAACAAAACAGGAGGGGCAGTCACCGCCCTCTGCCTAAAGAAAAAACAGTTTAAATTTGTCTAAGATTTTCTACTTTCCTAAAGAAAATCTGGGTGTTTTTATATATTCTAAATTAAGTTTCCTTAACTAAAATCTAATACATATGCAGTCTGGGTATTAGTCATAATAGATAGTCTATAATAAATAAAAGTGATATCACATAAAATCATACAAAATTCTTAGACATCTATATCAATCCAAGCACATCCTGTAAATTTAATTGATTTTATATATATTCCATTCAAAATTGCTAGTTTATTTTTCACAAAATGCTTAATTTTCATATTTTTACACCTCCTCAACTCCTCCTCTTCTTCATTATCCTCTTCGTGCTTTACTCTTTTGTTACATCGAATCCTCGTAATGGATTTAGCCCCGAGTCTCCTCGTTATGCTAGAGACTCGGCTGCTACCGAAAAACTAACTACACTCGCCAAACCTTCCATTTCAAATCCGAATTCTACATCAAGCATCGACCCTCAGATCATTTAGATTTGAAGTGACTCATGCCGGTGATTTTATGTACGTTGTAGCGATAAGTTTCGGCAGTTCTCATCGCCAAACTTATAATTTCTTTCTAGATACCGGAAGTCATCTCTTTTGGGCGCAATGCTTGCCTTACACTTGGAGCTATCATCAGTTTCCTCCAGTTTTTGACTCGGAACATTCGTTTGCTTTCACAAAAATCGCTTGTGAAAATCCTTTTTATAGGAATAACAATTCTACATTCACATGCCGAAAAGGCGAATGTGTCTATAGGCAAACGTATACAAGTGGTGGTATAACCAAAGGCGTTGTTGCTTCGGATTTGATTAATATTCCTGACGAAAAACGGATTCAAATATTTTTTGGTTGCTCGGGTAATAATCGAAACTTTTCGTATTTTGAACGCTTGGGGAGAATTGGAGGAATTTTGGGTTTAAGTATGTCCCCGGTTTCTTTCTTAGAACAATTAGCAGTGTAACTCAACGTCGTTTTTCTTATTGCTTGACTCCACTAGAAGGCAAGCGGAGTAGTTTATTAAGGTTCGCGGGTGACATTTACACTCGTGGAAGGGAATTCAAATCGACTCCAATTGTATCTCCACCGAATTTTTATAACTACTTTGTCACGTCACTCGATATAAGAGTAGGGGGCCAACGGTTGAACTCTTCTCGAGATACATTTGCATTGAAAAAGGATGGAAACGGTGGATGCATTATAGATTCGGGAACATCGATTGCTCATTTCATCGATCCTGCTTATCGAAAAGTGTTAGAGGCGTTTAAAACATATTTTGATAGCTTTGGTCTAGAACAAGTTCACTTGCCCGAAACGGGACTTGAGTTGTGCTATAAAAATAGTGCAAAGGTTTTAATATTCGCCACATTAACATATCATTTCAAAGGAGGTGATCTCGAAGTCGAGAAAAACAACGTTTACATCTTCGTAAAGGAGCATGATGCATTTTGTGTGGCACTTAGAGGTGCACAAAACCGAACTATAGTGGGATCGATGCACCAAGTTGGCACCCGATTCATTTTCGATGTCAATGCTCGCCAAATTTTATTTTCCAAAGAAGATTGCGAGCTTGATAGGTGATAAAGTATGAACCTAGTAGTGTGCTATTATTGGTATTTATTAACTAATAGAAAATAAAATCAATTTGCATTTATCGAATATTTATTTTAAATGTATATACTATATTTTTGTATTTGAGATTTAAGTGTGACCAATGTAATATCTACAAGATAACAAAAATTTCTCTTTATAGAATAATTCTCGGTCATAATCAAGGCTATGCTAGATCACGTAAGATCAATCAAAGTGTATGTCGACAAGTACACTAGCAAGTACAATTACAACAAAACCCGAATAGATCAATAACTTATGCAGTTACAAGAAACAGCTAAAAAAACTGTTATACATTAACAAACCGAAAACATGAAGAGAACTTAATAATTATACTGTAAAAGACAATTACCAAACACCGAAATACGTCCTATAGATCGATCCTAAGGGGTAAAGAATCAAGCTACAAAAAAGGAAAATCAACATTTTTCAGCATATAGACTACAATGAGGTTTGAAACATGAAAAGAATCGATAAAAAAATTGCCCCACCACGATTTTCTGCTAAAAACTATTTTAGTGGCAAATATTGAACATCCTTTCTGGTTTTCGATGTAGAATAGCTACTACAAATCACGTTTTCTTCCGACTTCGACCCGACACATTTCAGAACAATCTTCTATTTTCAGAAGAAAATCAAAACAAAAGAAAATGGAATTTCAGGTCGGGTATATCAGGAAGTTAAACGGGATCTAAACGTCTGCTGGGGATCCATCAAACAGCCAAACCCGAGCATTGATAACCGATATATGATATTAGCATTGTGTTAAAGACCGAAGGCGGGATTTGTAATTGACGTAGCCTCGACTTGATATTTTTCTGATAGCAACCCGAAAAAAAGTTAACCGAGCAAATTTTTCCTTCTCTGTTGGACCGTCTTTATGCATAGTACATGTACAAGCTGTTTGCAGCAGCACAGGCAATCGAGTTTTCGGTTGGATGCCAGGCTAAATGCAGCAGTTTTGCCGTGAAATCAAATGAATTTCCATTAGCATCGACCCCCGGGCTTTCTGCTCCTAAAAGTCAAAAGTTTTGGGGCCAATTCAAAAACTAGAAAGAGGAAAGGGGCTGATATGCAATAAAATATACGGCACTGACCTCGTCTTACAACACGTGTAATACTGCTTAGAGATCGGGATGGCCTCGAAGGGGTTTGGACTTGTCGCCTATGAAATAAAATTAAATTTCAAAATTACTACACAGGAAAGCATTTATGAAATAGTCCATTAATATTTGACAAAAAAAAAATCAAAATTGCACCTCATTGGATTTTTGCTCGCTTCCAAGGTGGTTGCCTCAGTACTTCCAGGGGCACACCCGAATACACGAAAGAGGTTACTGGTTCACATGAAAAAACGGAATTTAAAATTTATTCAGAACAATTTTGACAAAAAAAATATAAGGGCACTATACACGAACCTGTAAGACCCGGTTGACACTCTCAATCCATCGCCACTCAAACAACACTCAAATTTATCAAAAATCGAATCATTTTCATATAGATCGCACAGCTGGACACATTCAAAGAAAAACTACACTTAGTATCATGTGAAACTTGCAAAAAAAGATCAAGTTTATCAGTAAATGAAGATGAGCTATCACCTTAGGTCTTAAATGCTCATGAACCTGGAAGGTTGCAACTGGACCCGAATCCATATTGATGTCCCATAACTAACAATATAAAAACACACGAGAAAAAATCAAGAAACTATACAAATGAATTGAACAAAATCATAAGAAACCGAACCTTAAGGGTCATATAGTCACGGCTGAGAATGTGTCTTCCATCCTTGGCGAATTTGATATCTGAAATTGAAGCAATTATTTCTGTAAAAAACGATCTAGAGCCGGGTGCCTCTTGTTCCTCAAACCTGAAAGCAACAGAAATTTTGTTAAAATGCACTAGGAAAACAAACATTAAAACTGCTTAAAATACGTTTAATTCCTTTCGTTGCTTTCAAAAAGAAGTAATAATTAGGATAAATACTTACAATTTAGCATGAGAATCACAAAGGGCAGATTGGCGTAAATCAATGAGCCGGATCGAACCTCTTGAACTGCTATATGCCAATGTATTGCAATGGCTCGGGTGGAATTCAGCAGAAGTTATAACCTCTGCATCAATGTGATCAATATGACTCGAGGTAATCAGAATCAATGAATTCTTACTGATTCAAAAGAAAAGAAAAGGTCAAACAAATAAATGGAAAGGTAAATCAGGCACTAATTTCTAGCGGAAATATAAGGATCTGCAAGAAAAATCAGTAATGATGCCAGAAATTGGGCTTACCGGTAAGATCCTCCATATTTGTGGGTTTCACATCGACAATGTTAAAACTTTGACTACTAATTTCCAAGTTCCAAAGATTTATTCGAAGGTCGTCGGCTGAGATAAATGTTTCACCGTCGCTATAAGAACAAGAGAGAATTGGCAATGTACACAAATTAACAACCAAAAAAGGAGAAAGTCGAATAAATCAAAGATTCAAAGACATTATTAATGTAGGTAAATCATCTTTTTGGTCCCTCTGCCACAAACTTTATCCAATTGGTCCCCGTGTTATGCAATTTGTTTCCTTTTTGGTCCCTATGATATCCGGTTGTAACTTATAGCCCACGTGTTATGCAATTATATTTATTCGATCCTTCATTAGCCTTATTTTACATTATTCTTACTAAAGGGGCCAAAAGGGCAACATATTGAATGGCACAGGGACCATATTGGCACACAAGTAATACCAAAAGGTCCAAAAATGACTTTTTGCTCATTATTGTAACAAACATCTTCAAAGCTGACCCATCAGAACCCGACTAATATTTAGTCATGACAAAAATGCATAAAAAATTGTTCTTTAACAATTTCATCAAAATAAATTCAAAGAAAAGGCAATTCTAAGGAAGAAAAACCGAAGGATTAGTTTGTAAAAAAGTAACCACCTGTTGTTTGAAATCGAATTGATGTGATAATCATGGGCATGAGCATAAACCCGCCGGCATCTAGCCACCAGGCTCGTCTCATTACTAGTAACCTAAAAAACAGAAAACACGAGTTAAATTAAAAAAAATCAGAAAACCAGAATCAAATTAAGCAGTCAAAAAAAAAAAGGCATGAGTACAACTACCACGGGTAAATGGAGAGACGAAATGCCCTCAGCTGGAAAAGTGAAATCATGGCTTGGATAGCCATTGGCAACAATAGGTTTAGTACTATTGGGAGTACTTGAACTAGCAAAGGTACCGTTTCCTACAGCTTTTGAAGAATCCACATTCATTTCTGAGACTTTTTGGACCTTCTTCTCTTGAACCTTTGGAGTCGCCACAAAAAAAAAGTAAATCAATGAAATAAATTGCAATTCAAAAAAAAAAAAAAACTGACAGAGAGGAATCGAAATTACCTTCCAAAATTTAATGGTTTTATCGTTTGTAGATAAGAGAAAAAGGGCGCCATTGGCTGTTTGGCACCATCTGATTTTGTTGATTTTCTCCTCGATTTCCAAACTCTTGAGATAGTCAAACTGCAGAAGAAGTTTTCACATTAGAAGCAAAATTAAAGAAAACGAAATGCATCTGAAATTGGATAAAAACATTAAAATAGGACCTCGGGTTCATGGCTTTGAAACTCTGTTTTGTAACGGAATTCGGGATGCCTACTAATAGGGTAATCCATTCTTTCCAGGTCTCTTCGGGATCCCCCATGCTACACATGAGAAAAGAGAATAATTCAAGCTGAAAATAAACCAAATTTCAATTGAATTAAAAAAAAAAAAGCATTTAAGGCAAAAAAGAGAAACGTACATCCTTTGTATCTGTCCTCTCAAAAAGAACTACTCGGCCTCCACGGTCACCAGTGGCAAGATGATCGCCACTTTTATCGAACTCTATGGCTGAAATAATATCAACTGCAAGAGAAAACAGATCTATATATTAAGAAATGCCTTAGAAAGCCTAAAAATATATCATAAAAGTTCAATCACAAAGACATCAGCCGACAAACTTAACAAATATATTGTGCTTCTTTAAATATTCCCTCTACCCTTTTTCTAGTAAGTACTGTTTTGTGAGTACATCTTTAGTTAACCAAAAAGATTCAGAATAATAGCAACTGTAAATGGTCTAGCTCGGACCGATAATAATAAATATTCAGAATTGTAAAGCCATTCAACAAGTAGTCGCCATGAACTTAGACTACATGATAACAATATGATAAGAAAATTGGAATTCTTAGCGAGGAAACAAACAAAAACAAATTCCAATAGACGGTTTAGAAAGTCAGAAATTGGCTAACAAGGAACAAACAAAAGACGCTGGAGAGCGAGCAGAGAGAGAGAGAGAGAGAGCCATTTTGAAATCTTAAAGAGACAAGAACACGGTCAACAAAGTTTCTCTTATAAAACAAGTCTAGAAATAGATGCTACAGAGCGATTCCAAAATATGACTTCACTTCTAAATTTGATCCTGCGGTTTTATATGCACGGATCTAGAGATTTTGCATATGGCATTATTCTAGTCTAATTTCTGGCAACACATAGTACAGAATAATTTCAGCAACTTGAACTACTTCACTTATTCATTACAGTTCTCTCACTGTAGAGGAACTGATTTAAACTGGTAAGTGAATGAAAGTTCAAGCTCGGGTTCAATCCGCGGGAACTAAACTCTACAACATCTTTTGCTACAGTAGCAAATGCCTTGCTGGCATTAAAATTTTAAACTTCATCTAACTAGGTTGTGCCACATCTGCAGCAATGGAATTCTTTTTTTAAAGTTCCATTAACCGACAGCAGCAGTCAAAATTTTCTTAATTTGAGCTAACTAGTAATACCAGATATAAATCTTCTTTAGAGGAAGATAAGGATTAACCGAATAGACTTATATACACCATCTGCAGTTGCTCAATATGTACCACTATTACAAAATATAAGTCTGGAAGTAGCCACTCAAAGAAGAAATGCAAGGAATTCCCAATGTTTTCAGTGAAATGGCAATCAACTCAAATTGATTGCCATTTTCACTGTGATTCTAACTAAATCAAAGAAGAGAGGAATGCCAATCATGTCGACATCTTCACTGAGTCCAAAATCTCCTCTACAATGAAATTAAGATAACACTACAGAAACTAGCGATGCAATTCTTCTGCATTGTTTGAGCACTCATAAATCTACCTAATTCATAGTAATTTAGGGAGTAGGGATGCTAGAAAAGTTCACTTGGTGGGTTCTTCAATATATTGTATAGTTTATGCACACAAGGAAGCAACTATTGGTAAAGATTGAATTTTACAATGAAGAAAGATTACTAAATTGCTTCAAGTGATGCAATACGCATATTCAAATAGTGAATCCAACTTCAAGCCTCCGGGCCCCCTCTACCCGATTTGAACCCACTTCAAACAGGATTGATTACCCAATTTAGCTATGCACAACTAGTAAAAGATTTCTCATTTACAATGAAGAAAACCAAGAGCATGGAGAATTAGAACAAATACACACACAACTAACATATACAAACACAAAAAATTCCCAATTGATGCTACCAATAGAGAACACAAACAATTAAGATCCGAACCATAGCAACCGGGTTAAAACCCACTAGTATTACGCTCCAATTAGCCACTAACTTCACTTCACTTCCACTGTATCACCATCAATTTACAACACTTCAATTTACCATAAACCTAAATTCGAATCCCCAATCAAGCCACGATCTATCCCGGATCTACAATCTAAAAATGAGCAAAAGCACAGCAAATCCAAACTGGATCCAAATCCCTAATTTGATTATAATCACACAGATTTTTACCTTCTTGTACTTCCTCGCCGGCGGTTCTCTCTCCGAACACCTGAGAGAATTTCCACTCCAGAGGCTGCGGTGGGCAGGCCGGAGCTCCGGCAACATCATCGCCACCGTTCATTCTATTCTCTATCTCCTCAGCGATCAAATCGAAGGTCCAGATTGAGTCCAACAATCAATCAAATTGATCGCATCTTAGCTTGAAACAAAACCCATCAAAAGCAAACCTTTTTATCTCCTTATGTTGAAAAATGAGAGATTTTTATTACACACCCATTGAAACAGAGAAATAAAGCTTCGTTTCTCTCTGTATCTCTGCAAGACAAACAATAAAAATTGTCACTTTCTCTCTCTAGAATTGGGGAAAAAGGACCCCCACACTACCCCTTTTCTTTCTCTCTCTAAAAGGGCAAACTTGGGACTTTCTTTGGGAGTAAAAGGAAGAAAGAGCAACAAACAAAACCGTTCTTCGGCTCTGAAGGGAGAACAACACATTCACATAACACAAAGCACAACTCTCTCTCCCTCTCTCTCTCTTTGCTTCTCTCTCAGTAATGGGCCACTTTTTGTTTTCTTATGTTAATGTTTTATTTTTTTTATCTCATAATCTTTAATGGGTTTTGCTAAATTTACCGTAAAGTTTCCATCTTTCTGTAACAGACCGATTTTATTGGATTAAAATGTGAATGGGACTTTTATTTTGGATGGATAAGTTCAAAAATCACCTGATGTTTCAATTTTCAGCAAAAAAAACCCTTGATATTTAAAATCAAGCATAATGCCCCCTGATGTTTCGCTCCGTCATCAAAATGAGGGTTCTCAGTTAACAGAGTTTAAAAATGCTGACGTGGCAGGGGCAATTTTGTCCAATCCATATTGTTCTGACCTATTACCCATTTTTCTTAAAACCCTAACCCAAATACCCAACCCAACCTTAGTCTTTGAAACCCTAACCCCCCCTTTGCCGCCGGTGACAGCACCGTCGCTGGAAAATCGCGATTCCGGCGACGACACCAAAACCGACGGCAGAACCCCAAAATTCCGGCACTTTGCCCCGGTGACTAGCCAAAACCTCATTCTCCGGCGATTTCTTTCTCGATTTGAACCTGTAAATCATGATTTGAACATGTAATTTCTGATCTGAACCCGAATCTCTCTCTCTCTCACTTCGAATCTCAGATCCACTTAGAGGGAGGCGGTTTTGGCGGCGGACTTCGTCTCCTGGCAACGAGGAGGCTGCGAGATCGGGAGAAGGAGCGATTTTGGCGGTGTGATGCGTTTCCTGGCGATGAGGAGAGGGAAATGTCACGAAATCGACGAAACCTTGTCCAGTCCCGCTTTGCGCCAGTGAATTTCACCGTCATTTTGGACGGGAAGAGAGAACGAACCAACGAGATCTAGTGACGGCGCGATTTTTGGTGTTGACTCTCCGAAGAAACATAAAAATCGGGGTTTAATGGCGGCGGAGCGGTTACAGGCGGCAGGGAGGATAGGGTTCGTGAAATTGCCCCTGTTTTTGCTTTTCCGGCGATTTTTTGGCAAGATGTCGATGGCGACGCCGGCGGGTGAGGGGAGAGGGGTGTGTTAGGGTTATTGGGTTAGATTATTCGGTTAGGATTAATTAAATGGGTAGGGTTGAATGGGTTATTGGTTAAATGGGTCAATAAATTAAGATTTGACAGAATTACCCCTGCCACGTCAGCATTTTTTAACGCTGTTAATTGAGAATCCTTATTTTGATGACGGAGCGAAACATCAGGGGGCATTATGTTTGATTTTAAACATTAGGGGGTTTTTTTTGCTGAAAATTGAAACATCAGGAGAGTTTTTTGAACTTATCTCTTTTAATAAATGCTTTAGTTGTTGGCGAATGCCTTAACTTGAAAGTTAACTAGTTCGGTATCTATTTCATGTGATGTATGGATAGGTCATTTGTAATCAAATTAATTTTAAATAAATTAATTTATGAGATATCTTATTTGGTAAATATACTTTATTGATAACAATGAAATCTCAATTTAGTTAATAAAAAAAATTAAATGTTTTATTATTATTTATAAAAATATTTTTTAAAGTTATAAGGGTAAAATAGTTTTTTAGGATTTAGGGTCTGTTTGGCATTGCTGTCAGAACTGTTATCCCTAAAAGTTGGTATCACAAACTTTTTCTATAAGATTATTTTTTTTCATTTTGACAATGCATGTTGATCATTTATATCAAAAATTTGAGAATTGTCAAAACAACTTTCCCAAAATTATAATATGCTACTTTTAGAAAAAACTTTAAAATGAAACTTTTAGGAAAAGTAGATTGAGAAAGCAGTCCCAAACAGACCCTTAATTACTTTTACGAGATAACCATTTGATATTGCATTGTTGGGAATAGTACCTTTTCACTTCAGATATTATGAATTTATGAGATAATTATCTATAAATTTATGGGATAATTAATTAATATTTAATTATTTAAACTTTGTAGGATTAAAAAATTAATTTAGGATTTCTTTACTTTTATCAATATATCAATATAGATATTGAATTGTGAACTACAGCAATTCTAGCACACTGAGGGTGTGGGAAGAATTATCTTTATAATTGAATATTGTACAAATTTTTTAAGAGATAAATGTATAAACGTTTTAGTTTTTTTTGTTAACCAAAACATTTTGATAACTTAAATGTCAAAATATGCAGTGTAGAACCAATACATAGATAAACGTGTATATGAGCCACGTCATGATTCATAACTTATGAATAATATAGCCTCTTAACACAACACTTCATAAACTATTTAACTCAAAAAATTAAATGTATGTATGAGCCACTTTATGAATAATATAAGCTCTTAACACAAAACTTTATCAGAAATTAAAATTCTAAATTTTGTAAAATAGTATTTATGGACCTTCATATCTAGTGAACTGGTTGTATGTAACGGTTTCTAACATAAAAACGTGAAATGTATGAAAAAGCATGGGTGGTCCAGAGAAGTAATGAGTAATATGAGTGTATGGTAAGAGAGTTACGATACAATGTTAAAATTACTGAAAATATACAAATTAAAATCCTTATAAAATTCGGAAAAACAAAATAAAGAGGCAATTCCATGAATCTAGAAAAGCATGACATAATGGTGAGTAACTCGTGTTGGTCCAGCTACCTATGATTAATTTGGGGTGCAAGTTAACAAAAATTCTAAAATATGTAAAGTATGCCCACTTTTAGGGAAAATTTGTTTAAAAAAAAATACAAGAATTATTATGAAGTGAGATGAGATCAATTGGCTGTAAAGTGAGAAACTAAATATGGACATTACTCTAACCCAACTGAGTCATCCAGTAGACCCTTCAAGGCTACCATGATCATTTAAGACTACCCAACTTATACCTAAATTTTGTTTTTCTTTCTACCACTCAATTTATTTGGAGAGTTTGAGCCAAGGAAAGTCTAACAATACACCATAAATAGAGAAACCTTTGTTTATAGAGTGAGGTTGCAATCCAATCATAATGTATATGCTAGTTCCAAATATTTCTCTTGGGAAAAATTCTATTATCTCCAATTAACATGTCTCCGAGTGTGTCATTTATTAGTGTTTTGACATGTGTCTCATTTTCTTTTATCTCTCAAATTTTTCACTTCTCTCTCTAACTTTTTCAATTCTCTTTTCTACTTGTTTGCCATGTGTCGAAAATTGAATGGAAAACACATTTGGGAACATATTAAAAGGGACAATAGTTCTTCTTTCAGAGAATACACTTTTCCATTTTTGAAGTATGGTTTGAGTAAATTTACTTTTAAAACTCTATATATCGAGAAAATTATGTAAAAGTAGAATTTGGAGTAAAATTATTGGAGTGATGCTTAAGTGACATGAGCAATAAATATTCTAATAAGAGACTGATTCCGAGTTTCCCTTTTGATCCCAGGGAAAACCAAGTCTAATAGTTTCTGCTTTCACTTGGAAAATGGAAATATTTACGTAAATTTTTAATTTTTTAATTTTATGGCAGAAGAGAATTCAATCATGTTTTTATTTTTACTGAACTTTTAATTTAGTTTTCACGTGAATCTTGTCTCTTCCTGCATAATGACTATTATACTAGATAATATGGTATGATGTTATTATATCAAGCTTAATTTTTGTATAACAGGGTATAATGTGATCATACCTACCTTTTAAGTATTTAAACATTAGCATGTTATAATGTCCATTACGCCTGGTTTCAAGTACTTAAACCTTTTATAAGCTATTATGATGACCATTATAGAAGACTTAAACCTTCTAGTATAATGTCATTATATCTTTTCATATACTTAAACTTTTCTATAATCAAGTGTAATGGTCATTATACACATTTTTTGTACTTAAATCTTCTATACCTAGTACAATTACAACTACACATGATTTTCAACAACTAAACATTTTACTCATATAATTGCAATTATACATGATTTTTCAGTACATAAAACTTCTCTGATTGAAGTTAAGAAAAATTAATAAGGATAATTATATTCCTTGTATATTTTCTATTATCAAATAATATTATCTTTATATCATTATCAATACATTTTTGTTGAAACCCGACCCATTAGCGAGACGAGTCAGTTGGGCCATGTATCTTCAACAGTGAAGAAGTTGAAATTAGGGATGAGTATAAATTGGGCCTGGAGAATGGCGGTTTCCAAGCCTGCCAACAGGTCTTCTTCTTCGTTGTAGCAGCCGACTCACTCGTTATAATCGACAACACCGCCGGAGAATCTACGCAGATATGGCCGTACACCGCGACGGCCTATTGGACGAGGAAGAGAACGCCGAGGAAAACGCTCTCTTGGACGAACCTGTGCTGGACCTCTATCCCGATACTCCTCCTCACCTCCGGGAGCTCGGCGCCGCTTGCCAGGCCGGCAATCTTGACTCTCTCAGGGTTGCTCTAGGTCGGTTTTCATTTATTTGATTATGATTCGCCTTTTGGTAATGCATTGTGGGGTGAACTTTTTGACATAATGCGCCGAGAACTGTGGATTTTGTGTGCTTTGCTGTTTGAATCAGTCAGCTTGAAGGTCAATTTTACCAAAATTGGGGCTATTGAAGTGCCTCTATTTCTTCAGTTGGCTTATTTAGTTTTGCTTACGTCAATTTTCATTTGGGTTTTCTATCTGTTTTGTTCATTTGATCATGCCGTTTTAAGTTAGTTTTTGTGCACTTTATTCTAGACTCATAGTTTGCTGAGGTTCTGTAGCTGTGAGTTAATGCCACGAGGGTTTTTATTCATCGTTTGAAGCATTGCCTAGTTTAGGGAGTTCAAGCACAAGTGTATATTGTCTTTGACTTGTGGTAGTAATAAAATTTTGTCTTCGTCCGCGAAACAGGCAAGAGCAAAGTTGTTCTATGAGTTTTCTGGATTAGTGTTTGGCTTGGTGAATTTCACAATAAATTAGAAATCATCTGTTGGTAGATATGCTTTTTTAGTTGATTCAAGGACTAAAGATACTAGGAGCATTTTTTTCCTCTTGATAAATAAATTAGTTGAGAATGATGGGACTAAGTAGATTTTTTTGCATAATGATGGCCCTGATGTTATCTGCCCCGAAGCTTCGGCCATCATAGTAGCCTCTTTATGAAGAAGTCGTATAGATATGCTGTCTTAGGTTTGACAGCATTCGTCCTTGATAGAATACAAGTGTAGCTCTCCTTAATGATATTTGAGGGCATATTTGAAAATGCATTTGAAAATAGTGGAAAATTGGATTCCCTTAATTATATTGCTTAACCCCTGTAACTATTTTTCTATCTGGGTCTAGATAACTTGAACGGGAGCATCAATGAAGCTGTAGAAGATGGGGACACAGCTCTTCATCTAGTTTGTCTGTATGGTTATTTACCCTGTGCTCAGGTACGTTTCATCAAATTAGAACTTTTTATTTACATTTTATTCATTCTTCCATACACGAATAGCCAATCCATTTTGTATGCTCTTATGAACATAGCTGCTCATTGAAAGAGGAGCAGACATAGAGGGTAAGGATGAAGATGGAGCGATACCTTTGCATGATGCTTGTGCTGGGGGTAAGCAGCAACCATGAAAAACTTCTTATTTTAAGTTCTTTGTGTATAAATCCTTGAAAGTGATTGATTTGATTTTGTTTGCTCCAGGTTATACTGAAATCGTCCAACTTCTTTTCAACAGTGCTAGTGATGCAGAGTGTGTCAAACGAATGGTAGAAACAGTTGATGCTGAGGGTGATACTGTGAGTATAAATTAACTGACTCCTCATTGAGCTTTTGGGGCTTGCACTTTTAGCTGATTTAAAATATTGGATAAAACATTAAGAGACATCCTAATATTACTTTTTGGAGGTCTCTCGTTTGGATTTTTGCAGTATGCTTTTGTCTTTCTGGATATGTGGTGTTCAGTTTTTTGTTCTTTGATAATAAATGACAATCCACAGTTTTAAGAAGTTTATGATTCATTATTTGATTCAGTTCACCCATAAATCGATTCAAATCTAAGGGGTGAATCTAAATGCACATGAAGAGGTCATGGATTTTAGGATTCGCTTAACCCCAAAACTTGATGTGAATTTTGTGTGGCTATGAATCGATTGAATTTGAACCGATATTAATCAAGAATGAAAGTGAATTATAGAAGAAGACAATGATGATGATAATATTATGATATCCTTGTGATGAACAATGATCACAAAGATTTTCATTAAGATTATCTTTGTAATTTTGTATTAGTCTTTAAGTTTATGTTGTTGTTTGGTTAATATGATTTATTCTTTTAATATAGAGATTGCACTTGTGGACAAAAATGTGATGATATCTTAGATCAATAACATGTTAAAGAGGTCTACTTTCATGATTTTATGAACTTCGACCGATTTCATTTCTTCATTTGACAACTATGAACGACACTGTTATTAAGTGTTACTTCAAACCCGGCTTAATGAAAAACTTTGTTTGAATGGCAGCCTCTTCACCATGCTGCAAGAGGTGAACACACAGATGTTGTAAGGTTGCTGCTGGCTAATGGAGCAATCCCTACCAAAACAAATGTATATGGAAAGGTTGGCATCATCTCAACTTTTTTTTTCCCTGAATTGTACATTTATGGCATGTGTTAATGATCAGTTACTGCTGTCAGACCCCGGGTGAGTTAGCTGAACCCGATACAGAAGCTAGGAGGATTTTGGAATCTGCTGTCAATGCTGATTTGTGTTCCTAGGATATATCTTTTCTACTGCTTAGATTGAAGCGAACTGGAGATTTGTTAGGATGAGGTACGGTGGTTTTTATTGTCCCCTGTGGTTTTGTTGGATTTTCCTTTGAATGGAAAGCTTAGGATGTTATCAAAGGGTGGAAACATATGTAGATGTGTCTTTTGTCATTGCACATTCAAGGATTTGCTTTTTGGTAGAGTAGATGGTGTAACTTGAGATTATATATTTGGTAAAGTGTTTAGTAATTTAATTGCAAATATGATGCGAATAATTCTTACCTTGACAACCAATTGCATGTACCTTCAGGGGTTCGTTTGGTTCATGGAACACCTATTATATTGAATAGATAAAAATGAATGGTTGGTAGAGTATCCGCTTTCAGGTAGAATTATATTCCTCAACTCTTCGATATATGATGGAATCACATTTCCTCCATTTCAAAGATGAATAACTATTCCATGAAGTGTACAAAATTTAAAATTGTTATTCTTCGATATATGATGGAATCACATTTCCTCCATTTCAAAGATGAATAATTATTCCATGAAGTGTACAAAATTTAAAATTGTTATTTCATCTTACCATGAACATTCACCTATATTTATCACTTTTCCATTCACTTTTTTTTTCGTATTCCATGGTATAGATGAACTAAACAGGCCCTAAGAGCTATAGACTCATTGACTAATTCATCTCTATTTCATACGAAAGTATTTTCGAACATGACTTGTTTTGTTCAAATGTGGTAACTCATAGCAGAATAGGAGGCGTGGGATAAGAATCCATTGTCATATTGGATAGTTTTGAATAATCATTTGAGAAGCCATAAAGTTAACCTCAAACCGACTAGCAGGAGAAAATGCTCACATTAACTTATGAAATGGAATACAATCGGCAAATGCATTGTTCTTGCAACATGAGCGGATATTAGCCAGAAAACAAACGAAGACAAATTAATATACACAAATCAATCAACTAACAGAATGCTGTTAGTTGAGTTCTCGTATTGGAAACCAACTCAACTCAAACAATGAAAGCAACCAGTAAGAAAAGAAATTTTCATATACATGACCTGTTAACAGGTAAAAAACTCATCGATTGTACAATGTCATTTGATTCGAGCTACATCTTATGAGGAGCAACAACCGAGGCCAGGTCTGGGCGAGGCCTGGTTTTCGTGTTTCTGCTTTAAGATGTTTCTCTTAACTGCAGTTGATCCCTCCTCCAAGAGACTTGGAACCTCCATTATCTGACATAATCAAATGTTAGAATAGGGTTCGATTTTTTATACTCGATTTTGAGCATACTTTAGAATTTGGTAAATGGGTTTGAAGTTCTATAAAAAATTCTGCATTATACAAGCACAAAGACGCTATCTTGCTCTAGAAGAGCTGTAAAAGCCTGAAAACAAGAGATGAAAGTGGCAAGTATGCAATTCAATACAATGTAATTTACCTTGAGTGCGAGTTCTTCAAAGCATCTTTCAACATTTTGCCTAGTTTTAGCACTACATTCAAAAAACAAGCATCCGTGCTCTTTTGCTAGAGCTATTCCCTCTTCTTCACTAACACCTCTTTCGCAGTCCTGAAAAACAATCAACAACATGTCTAATTACTTCAATGGAATTCAAAAATCACTCAAGCGAAACATTACATGATTGTTTTGTTTCTATATAAGTATTTACAATGTTCTCTCGGATGGAATAAGCAAAACTTACTTTGTCGACTTTATTCCCAACAAGAATCTTTACACAGGCCTTATTAGTGCAGTAGAGATCAACTTCTTTTGCCCACAAGTCTGATAAGTTAGTAAAGCTTTCTCTCTGTGTCACATCATAAACTGCCATACCATCAATCAAAGGTTCTGTTAATCATTGTACATACACATTGATCCTATAATGATTGGATCTACACCTTTTAAAGGTCCGTAAAAACAGAATTACACAAGTTTCCTAGCTTGAACACGTTTTTTTTTTCTCAAAAACCAACCCAACATGAAGACTGTTATGTACTATTGTCCCTTCACAATTCACAGCATTCGGATGATTTTGCTTTCCTCTCTAAGGGCCATTTGGGAATTTGCTTTCCAAGACTCCTATCCCAAAAAAACTATATTTTCAAGCTTTCCCTAAAAGTAGCAGATTTTGGTTTGAGAACGCAAATAGTTCCTAATTAATTATTATGAAGGATTAAATCTGTTATTCTTTGAGAAGGTTGTGAGAGGAACTTTTAGGGATGTCAGCTGAGAAAACAATCTCAAATAGGCCCTAAAACCGAAACAACAATCAGATTGCCAACCAATCTAGACAAGAAAGAGTTAACATACAGAGAATGATTCCTTGTACATTTCTATAGTATGAGCTTGTTAATGTCCTGAATCTCTCTTGCCCAGCTGCAATATGCATTATCAAGTAAACAAATAATAGCAATCAATCATCACTTAAAAGATAGGAATCAGAATGAATGATCAATGGATCTCTACAATGATCAATCGACCATCCATTTATTTACAGCCAAAAGATAACTGACATTGTCAAATGGCTATAATTCATTGAAAGTCAGCACAGCAGCCAAGTAAAGGAGTTGACAAAAGTAAAAGTGGTCATTAATTGACTTTGTGAAGTGAAAACCTTTCTTTTTTCCCTCTATACATTGGACAGCCCCACTATTATATTGGTTAAAGTTATATTACAAAAAATTAGCACAAATTTACAGGCTTTATCAGTCAATAATAGAGAGAATTAGAACACAACAAACAGATGGCCATTAGGACTTACCAGTATCCCAAATTGTAAGCTTCACTTTCTTCCCATTTACTATTAACTGCTTGATCTTAAAATCAACACCTGAGTTAACACAATGCAATAATCAATCCAATCACAGAAAAATTCATCTTTCCAACTTCATCTAAGGCAAGAATCACAAATAAAATGCACACATAAACAACCCCATAAATGGCATCAATTTTTTGACAGATTCAACTCAATAGAGATCTAAAACTACAAAACTAAGGGGAAATTGCAAACCACACAAATTTTTGAGATCAGAAAAGTACCGATAGTTGGAGATTGGTCCTCTACAGAATTGGAAATGAAACTGACAAGAAGACTGCTTTTACCAACGCCAGAATCGCCGATCAACAAGATCTTGAATGAGAGATCATAGCCACTATTTCCTTGTCCAGAAGATGATCCCATTATAATTCAAATCCCTACCCACCACAGGAAAAAGGGTAAAGTTCACTCCTTTCTAATCTTT